>JAQGAD010001182.1:0-22559 GCA_034696625.1 Isotomurus palustris | reverse complement strand
ACGCATTACCCATCCATTCATCCATCCATGCAAGTTGCTTGCGTTGGTGTTATATTGTATTTTGTACCTCCGAATTAGTTCCACACATCTTATATTTCATTACCGAACAATCTTACAAAAGACTTATAAATGTTTTGCGGTAAGTTTCTTGGTAATTTCAGATTGTAAAAGGATGTATAACAAATGAGAGGAGGAATTACAACGGAAGTGGAAAACCCTCAGAAGCTGTAGAGCAACGATTATTATTTCTCCGTAGGACGAGTAAAGTCCTCCGCTGCGGTTGCCTTACTTCAATCGATGCCACGTTAGAAGTTTAGAAGAGTCAGACAATCAGATTCACATACAAAGGTAGTTTAAAAAGCTTCAATGCAGCTAATTTTAATAACGATGCACTTCGTCTGATGTGGAGTTTCTCTTACTCATCATAATAATCTTCCACTCAATCTTTCTTGCACTGCTTCTCATACAACTTATTACTTTTCTTGTGTGTGCTCATCTTACAATACAATAAAGCTTCGAGAACGAAGCCAGAAACCTCTAGTCTCCATCTCTTTCACCAGTTCTGCCACGTTTCAAATTAAACCTTAGTAATAGGAGGGATTTGATTCAGTGACTTTGAGGAATTTTCGGCACTGCACGCCTTGTCTGTTGCCTCAAAGAAGAAGAGACGCGCGAGCAAGGGAAGAAATAAAGACTTAAATGAAATAGAAGGTTTTAAATAAAAGGAAGGAATAATAAGTTTAGGTGGAAAGTATTAATTCTCATGAAAGTCAAGAACTCTGTGTGGATTCCGCTTTCAAGAACACACAGGGCTCACCGGCGAACGAAGCCCACAGTGTACGTACCACAGTCATAATTACATGGCAAGGAATCTTTTTGTTCATATGATATACTTGAGCCTTTCTTCCTTCTCATTAAAAATGTGCTCACCTACCCTAGTAAATTTTACAGGTCCAATTTCTTGCTTTTATTTTAACAAAAGTTAGACTTTCATCAAGCGAAATTGTGTTCAGTCTGCCTTGGAAGAGGAGAGAAGACTTTTACTCGGTCTTCTCCATGCCTTCAGGAATTTAATGTTTCCGTCAGGCGAAACAGATTGGCAACCAGAGACTTTCAGATGGGCTGCGTTAATCAAGCCTTCCATGGGATAAAAGTTTACGAGACACAGGCAATTTCAAAGAGCATACTTGAAAGAGCCTTACAAATGTGCTGTGTATGATGCACACAGTTCTTCACTCGTTTTTCTTCGCAGCTTAAAAGGATTTACCAAGTTCCCTGAACTACACACACACATATTTTTCCTACACACTCTTCTCCTGCTACATACTATGCATTACACTGTAGCAAATAGTTGTGTGGTACTTTTCCCCGGCTCAGTTGAAGCCAATATTGAAACATGAAAGTAATTACCCTAGCACAGAAAGGTCTTGAAGCAAAAATAAATCATGTAAGTAAACATATGGAACTGTACGAGAGCCGTCTATTGAGCTCGCACTAGCGATCGGTCAGAAGTTATTTTCTCATGATTGTGTTGCGACCATTAAACAAGTTTACCTCTGCCTGGGGCTCTGAGGAAGATTAAAAGATGCCATTGCAGCGTATAAAAGGAACAAAGAGAAAGTACGTAGAGAGCATATTGAGGTTGGTGGAGGGATGGCATATAAGGACATATAATAATAATATATATATACTTATAGGACTGTGTGTGAAGGAGGAAGGAAGTATATAAGAGTAATAAAAGACAGAAGAAAGTATTAAAAAGCAGTAGAATGTGGAATGAGCTTTCTCCCTCAAAACTCCGTCGCTTCACCCGACACAATGCTGCATAAACCATTTGTGAATGCAGAAACAAGATAAAAGAAGAACTTTTGAGTGGTGACTCTTCTCGTGCCATCACTGTCTTTATTACGTTGCTCCCAATGGGTACTAATGTACACACTCGCTTTACTGCTGCCACTCCTGCTGGAGAAAGGACAGCAGCAGCAGCAGCAGCAGACTTCTCTCTGGGAGAAAAGATTGGGTGGAATCTCAAGTAGTGGAAGTTTGGAAGAGAAAAGTTTTTCTCAAGAAACAAACTTGTTCTTTGAAGAAAAAGTAAAGAAAATGGCGAGAGAGAGGAAATCGATTCAACAGATGTTCCATCATTGGTCCAGCAATTCGATCAATTTTTGGGTGGAGTTTTTCTCAAATTCTGACAAGGGAAAAATATGGCTCTCTTTCTCTTTACTGAGTGAGAGGTTCATGCCTTTTTCCTACTAACTCGATTCACCTACCATCCAACTACCACGGGCATATATGATCCCCCACCAACTCTCTCTCTCTCTCTCCTTTCTCTCTTCATTCTTCTCAACGAAAGAGGGAGAAAAATCCGGGCAACATTTAAGTTTCCCCTTCCCCTCCACGGACATACTTTTTATTCACAAATGGTTTCTCTGCACAAAATCCTCATTTGCACTTCCTAATACTTCCGCAGGCACATTCTACTGCCTACGCAGCCTTTCATGCTTATGCCGTCATTCCAAATGTCCTACGACCTACACGAGTTTCCCCAGAACTATGCATGCATTTTATTGTAGCAAAGACTCGTGTGCAACTGGAGCCATTGATTTCTTCCTAAAGGTGGTCTCTTCATTTTTCGTCATTTAATTTTGGTTGGGTATATCTTTAATTGATGTGACTCTCAGATTGGATAAGGACATTTTTTTCACACACAAACACACTGCAACCGGATGTGTAAAACCACAATGAACGTAAATCAAAGTGATAATGAAAAACACCTCCTAACAAAAAAAATTAATTATTTCTGTATGTTAATCTTAATTACTACTAATTACCGTTGCATTGATAACAGTAATTGCCGAAAAATTCGGCCACCACAAAACTTGGATTTCCTCATGAAATTCTGATTTTATTGTGAGCATTGCTCACTCAGAATCTGAACCCAACTGAAACGGATACCACAGAATTATGTGGTTAACCACCCAAAACCCTTTTATCAAGATATTCCTCATTACTGCAGATTGAATGCTGTTTGCAATTTATATCCAAGGCTTAAACACTCTTTGACTACCTTAAAGCTAATTTTAGCTTAGAAGTTTTGTACATTATTGCACTTTGCAAATTGCATTTTTCTTGCCAAAATGACAAGACAAATGGATTCTAGGATGCAAACTAAATTCTTGTATCTGTTTGAGCGAATGAATGAGCCATTGGGAATGGGAATGAAAGGACCCAAAGACAGAATGGTGTACTACAACATGTCTCCTAATAACGTAAGAAATCAACCAAAGTCAAAATATTCTCTAAACATTCTTAGAAAAGTGTGTAACATAATTCTTTTTATGAATAACTTTGAAGATGGACTCTACTCCTAGCCAGTCAATGATGGATAAAATGACTCCAACAGAGACCATAAGTGTCAAATCCATGTCTAATTCCGAAATGCCCATGGAAAACCTAAAAATGATCAGCTCGCTGTGCCCACGCACAGGAATATTCGGGTATTTCATTCCAGAACATGCGGAAGCTCTGGTTGAAATGCGAAAAGTTCTCATGAGTGCGTGGAGAAATCCAGGGAAGTGTGAAATGTCGAACCAGTACAAAACATTCTTTCATTTTATTTCAGGTCAGCCTACAATAGACGATCTATTTAACATGGCCAGTGCATGCCGTGATAGCAAGATGGTCCATCCACATCTATTTGTCAATGCATTAGCGACCACTCTTGCTACCCGACAGGATACTAAGGGATTCCAGATGCCTGCTTTCCATGAAGTCATGCCAGATTTGTTTTACAGTGGTCATGTAATGAAACAAGCGGAGAGAATGTCCAAAGTCGTAGACAAAGATAAGGTATAATCTAAATGATATTTAAAGACCAAGGAAGTAGAATTTTTTCTACACAAGATAATATTTGCAGATGATGATAATGCTCGATAGCAATGTGACTGGAGATCACAAAGACCCTGAAAGTCGATTATGGTACTTTAGAGAAGATGTTGGGGTAAACAGCCATCATTTCCATTGGCACGTCGTTTTCCCAGGAACCTACACCAAAGGCCTGGAAAATCGAAGAAGTCGGAGAGGAGAGTTGTTTTACTATATGCATCACTCGATGGTATATAACTCTTTGACTAATACTAATAAGGCGGATGAGCAAAGATTCTAAGATTTTGTGATTGGACAGATGGCAAGGTATGATGCGGAACGATTGTGTGTGGGAATGGCACGAGCAAAAATGTTTAACTTCGATGATCTCGTCCTGACTGAGGGTTACTTTGGAAAGTTGTTTTCTACTAATTCTGGCCGAAATTGGGGGAATCGGCAGGCTAACAGTAAACTAACGGTTAGTATTCAGCTCATCAACGCTTATCATTGAGCTTACACTCAAGTGACTCTTTGCTATGCTAAATATGCCTTTATTATGTGAATATTCTATTTCCGAATGTTTACAGGATGTCAATCGATATAATGGACAAACGAAATTGGACACAAGGATTGAAGATTTAAAGAAGTGGCGAGATAGAATTCTCGATGTTATTGATACTGGATACTACATTAGAGTAATTAATACAATTCTCAATTCACTCAAAAGAAACACTCTCAAATTTTAAATGAAGTAATTTTAAATGTCTGTAGAAAGATCCAGTGACAGGAAATGACAAACGGGAGAAGCTCGATCTAACAACAGGAATAGATGTGTTGGGAGACATAATCGAGAACAGTGGGACAGACACACCTCACGCACAGTTCTATGGTCCTCATGGATTGCATAATATGGGTCACCGAGTGATCTCCTTCATTCACGATCCTATTGGAGAGTACAGAGTAAATACAAACATTACAAACTCAGATATTCTTCATCTCCCCATTGCCACTTGTTTCTCATGTGCTTTCTCCTTTGTAGGAAAACCCTGGGCCTATGGGAGACACGTCAACTGCAATGAGAGACCCGATGTTCTATCGCTGGCACAAATATATTGACCACATGTTTATCCAATACAAAAACACCTTGCCACCCTACGAACTAAAAGCTGCCTCTGTAAGTATAACAAAGGAGGCTGATTGATCATACGCGTGTTTGCTTGCAATATGCTTTCACATTTATTTCAGGACAAGGATTTGTGGCCTCTCATCTGGGATAACGTAGTGGTTGAAGGTCTCGATTTAATTGATAAGGCCAGAGAGAAAGTCACCAAAGAGTTGACCACTCACTGGGCAATGCGAGACGTGGACTTGGCAAGGGGCTTGGATTTTTGGAGAAATTCCATTGATAATATGGATCCTGTCTACGCTAGAGTTACTTTCATTGATTACTCACCGTTTAAGTACTCAATCAAGGTATTTTAAGTCAATGAGCTTAATCAGATAGCGTAGGCTACAAAATTATTTCTAAGTGGACTTAACATGCGTAAAATTGGGTAGGTGAGAAACAACAATCGTTCAGCTGTAAAAGCAACTGTGCGTATCTTCTTGGCTCCCGTTAAAGATGAACACGGAAAAGACTTTCCTTTGGATGAGCAACGACACTTGTTTTATGAAATGGACAAATTCTCCCACACACGTAAAGAGTGACATGCTTCACTTCCACATTAACTCATCTACTATGTATAATTAATGCTAATTGTGTAATAAAATTGCAGTGATGCCTGGACAAAACATCGTAACGAGAGAATCTATTGACTCCGTTGTGACAGTAAAAACTGAAAATCTCTTTCGACAACTGGAGGAACTGGACCGCAATCTCCGTCGTGCAAATGCTAAAGTGGGGGATTTCAAAAAAGTGGACGCTGCCTGTGGGTGTGGTTGGCCACAAAACCTTCTTTTAACTAAAGGAACTGCATCTGGAATGCATTTCGACCTGTTCGCAATCATCACTGATGGATCGAAGGATGGAATTAGAGAGAACATCGGCTGCAGAGATGCGATGAGCTTCTGTGGGATTATCGATGAAGAGTTTCCCGATAAACGCCCCATGGGTTATCCCTTTGACCGACTACAGTTTAATGAGCCAGGAACGAAAAATCGAGTCTCTACGATCGACAAATATTCAAGTCATATTCCAAACGCTATAAATGTGAAGATTACAATCAGACACGATTCAAAAACTCCACCAAGGCTTGTCGATAAGTTGACAATTAAAGGAATGAAGATGGTAGATGAAGCTGGAAATGTCATGGAAGGAAGTGTAAGTCCTGCGAAAACTGGGTCACCTCCTCCCATCTCTCCAAATAGGGGAGGTAAACAGGGTGGGTGGGTCAAAGGTTCAAGCAGCGGGTCGGCAACCAGGAGGCCACCACCAGCACAGAAGGTGCAACCACCTTGGGGTGGACCTCAGCCAACAGGCTGGAGTAGACACCCATCAAGACAAGGACGACAAGATTCAGACTCCTGGGAACATGTCGATGATGATGAATTCCAAGATGAGTATGACAATGAGGAATATTGAAATCAGCACATTTACACGATTTATATATAGAACATACTTTCCTCACACTTTTACTCACTTCGCTTGCATTTTATCTCCAGTTAAGAAAATGAAAAATAAAGTTGTACTAAAAAAACTCGCAGCAGATATTTTCCTTATTCATCCTTTAAACTGTCACATTGCATTCACTCCATGTTGAACTTACGTTAAACCTAATCTTTCCAAGCTTTTTGTGCGAATCAAGTCAGTTAATTTTGAGCGTACACTTTCCTTTGGCCACTTGACAGATAAAAATAAATGACTTTTTAATTAAAGTGGTTTACCACACAGGAAACAATCAACCAAACTTTGTAGTTAATTAATGATGTATAGTATAAAGATTTAATTCAGTTTCGACTGTACTTGTGAGGTAAAAGTTGATATCAGAAGACTTCTACGAATTCTGTGAACATGGCTATGATGAAGGGTGATATGCAGCAAAAATTTCGATATCTTTTCGAACGCCTGAACGAACCCCTCGGAATGGGAGTCAAAGGGTCAGGTGAAGAAATGGTTTACTACCAATTGCCCCCAAAGATGGTAATTGTTCTAATTTTAATTCCATTTCTTCTCTTCCATGATTAGTAAATTCGTTAATGATACAAATGAATAACTGGGTATTTTTGTAGATGGCTCAATCTCAATTCCCAAGCGGAGCAGATGAATCTCTGAAGGCAATGGGGGCTATGAAATCTATCGCAGTAAAAGAACCTTCGCAAATGCCGATGAAAGAATTGCGAATGATTGGATTGCAATGCCCCAAAAGTGGGCTTTTTGGCTACTTCATTCCTGAGCATCGACAGGCGTTATTGGAGATGAGGAAGATTCTCATGAGTATGTTGACTTAGATTTCACTTACTGAATTAACGCCCACATAATATTCAATTTTATGTTTATTAGGTCAAAAAACTGTGGACAATTTGTTCGACATGGCGTGTGCTTGTCGAGATAGTCCGATGGTTCACCCACATTTGTTTGTCAATGCTCTGTCCAGCACTCTGGCTGCTCGAACGGACTGCAGAGGATTTCAAATGCCAGCGTTCCATGAAATCATGCCCGACTTGTTCATCTCAGATCATGCAATCAAGCAAGCAGAGAAGATGGCTCGAGTGAAAGATGCAGATAAAGTAACTAAAAATAACTCATTTGCTAATTACAATCATTCTAATTGCTAATTCTGATGGTGTATCCTAGAGTATGATAATGCTTAACGCCAACTCAACTGGAGATCACAGGGACCCTGAGAGTAAAATGTGGTACTTCAGGGAAGACGTTGGAGTGAACAGTCACCACTTTCACTGGCACGTCGTCTTTCCTGGAGAGTGGGCAACCAACATGGAGAAAAAAAGAGACCGTCGGGGAGAACTCTTTTACTACATGCATCACTCTATGGTAGGATTGTCTATATGATAGCTAGCTATCACTACTGTTTGCTGCGTGCTCTGCAAGTCCTAATTGAATTTTATATTGAAAGATTGCTCGGTATGATGCTGAACGGTTGTGCAATGGACTGGCAAGAACAAAACTTTTCAATTTCGATGAACCATTATTAGAGGAGGGCTACTTTGGGAAACTGTACTCCACTAATGCAGGGATGCATTGGGGAACTCGACAAGAGAACACTCGTCTCAGAGTACGCGATTTCGGATCTTATTCACACACACACACCTGCAGTACTTAACCTCATGTTTTTGTGTTATGCTCAGGACCTGGCACGATATGATGCTCAGAATGACGTCTTATGGGATGTCAGGTTAGAAGACTTGAAGAAATGGAGAGACAGAATTCTTGAAGCTATCGATTCTGGATACATTCTCAGGGTACTTTAGAATGATTTATCTATTTATCTCTGTCATTTGCCATTCTTTGCAATTTCTTCTCTAAATATTCCTCAGAAAAGAGATGATGGTGACGTGAGAGAGAAGCTGGATGAAAACACAGGAATTGATATTCTAGGAGACATAATCGAAAACAGTCCTGAAAACACTCCTCACGCTCAATACTACGGACCATTTGGATTCCACAATATGGGTCATAATGTCATTTCCTTCTCGCATGATCCAATAGGGGCTCACAGGGTTGGCACTCCTTACACTAAATCACCCTGCTTCTAGGATAAGATAATCTCAACAAATATTTATGATTACTCAAGGAAACTTTTGGACCGATGGGGGATACGTCGACTGCTATGAGAGACCCGATGTTTTACCGATGGCACAAATACATCGACCACATGTTTATTCAGTACAAGAACACACTGAGCCCTTACGGCCTTACCACAGTAAGAAGTAAAGTAAATGTGTATTAGAGATTAACATGTAAACTGATTTCACCTCTTCTAAGGGACTATGGCCATTAGTTTGGAGTGATGTTACTGTAAGGAACATCGAGATTGCAAAGAGAGACAAAACGCAAGAGAAGAATGCAGTTTCCACTCATTGGGCACAACGAGACATTAATCTTGCCAGAGGTTTGGACTTCTGGAGAAACTCAAAAGAGCACATGGCACCAGTTTGGGCCAGAGTCACCTTCATGGACTACTCTCTGTTTGATTACCGAATTCAGGTGTGACTTAAATAAGATGAGCACCTAATTTCATTAATGCAATTAATTATTCATTAATTAATAATGAACTCAGGTGACCAATTCAAGTCGGTCTGACCTACGGGCTACGGTGAGGATTTTTATTGCACCTGTACAAGACGAACACGGAAATAATTTCAGGCTGGAAGAACAACGAAATATGTTTTATGAAATGGACAAATTCGTCCATATATGTCAGTGCAGTTATTTAAAATACAAAGATTATATTAAGAAACTTAATTACGTATGAATTGATTTACAGTAAAACCGGGAAACAACCTTATACAACGAAAATCGGAAGACTCATCGGTTACAGTGAAGCAAGAAAACTTGTTTCATCAACTTGAGAACTTGGATAAGGATCCTGCACGAAACGATATCAATTTGGGTACTTTGAAAAACGTGGATCCTGCGTGTGGATGCGGATGGCCTCAGAATCTCCTTGTGACTCGAGGAACTCCAAGTGGAATGCCCTTTGACATGTTTGTCATAATTACTGATGGGAGGCTGGACGGAACAAAAGACAGGCCGGCATCCACCTGTCGCGATGCCATGAGCTTCTGTGGAATTATGGATGAGAAATATCCCGATATGCGACCCATGGGCTATCCTTTCGATCGGAAGCCGTACTCTCTCCCAAACTCTACAAACGCAGTACCAACAATCGAGGAGTATGTGAAGAATATTCCCAATGCGAGCAACACGAGGATTGTCATCACACATGACAATTCACCACCCAAACTGAAAGAGAAAGGTGCTGGACCAACAACTGCAATGCCAATGGTGGATGAAACAGGTAAAGTTGTCCCAGGTTCGATGGAGAATAGGCCTGCCAAGGGCCAAGGTCCTTCGAGACCTCAAGGAATGAGCAAACCCGTTCAGAGTAGCAGTGGAGGAAAATGGGCTCCAGTTCCTCCACGAATTCCCAACTACAACCAACAATGGGGAGGTCCACGTCCGCCTGGACGAAGTGACCGCGATTCTTCATGGGAACATCTTGATGACGACGAGGACTTCATGGAGTATTAGACAAAGCAATGGAATACTCTAACTGCTCTCCTATGTTTGCTTTTACTTCATTTTGCTATTATTATAAAACGAGCAGAGTGAATTTGAAATTATTTTTGATTTCTTCCGCATACTTGTGCATGAATTGAACGGGGTAACACTTCCGTGCATCACGACTAAAAGTACTCAAGTACATTCTCTTGAGTAAAAGGATTCTCAGAATTCAATATGGCCTGTGTGGGCTGATGATCACACCACAGTGCATCACTTGCATTGAAAAAGAAGGGAGGATCAAAGAGGGAAAGATGTGGAAAAAGTGCTGAACTTTCTTACTAATTAAAATTCGTAATTAAAAGTTTGCTTAGAGTGAAAGGGTGGCCACGAGGAGGAGGGTGCAATTGCTGAGCTTTCGTAAATGTGTTTGAGTATTCAAAGAGAATTCTTCCCTTCCTCCACACGTAACAACAATAGAACCTATCGTCTAAGAGTCTTTCTTCCTTCCCCTGTCGCTCTCTCACGTATACCAACTTTTCATAATGTACTATTAACAAATGCAAAATGTCAATGGTCCAACTATTCAAACTCTTTACGTATATACACGAAGAAGAAGCCACTTAACTGGGAGATTCAACGCGTACATTTCCTTAAAACTCCACGAAACAGCCTTTATACGATCTACTTGTATGCACTACATATAGTTTAGTTACTTTACAGACAATAGCCTCCCATTCTGCATCAAAGTTAGTCGACAAGACATCATCTCATCACGCAGAATTAATGGATTGATGCAGTTCGAGAAAGAAGTGTGTGTTGTGTGTATCCCATACACACACACACACCATCACCAGCTTGAGCAATCATTAGACTTCACTCTCATCTACTCCCAAACTTATTTACATATACACTTTGTTTTATTTTACAAAACATATCTTCTTCTTCGATTAATCCCTCTTTCCCAGTCTCTCCTCCGCCTTCCTTCGTTTACTTAAAATTATTAGAGACCTTTCTCTACTCCCAGTCCAGCTAATTGGAACTCTCAAGAACAGAATCGCAGTGTGTGTAAGCTTTAGAGATACGGAGACTCCGGAGGAGCACTTTCATCTCCAACATTATTCAGATGCACTCACTCACACTCCCCAAACAAAAGAAAACTCAGTAAAATCCATCTGATAGGGAGAAGGAAGGAAGAGAGAGAGAGAAGCTCATTTATTTATATTTTTAATTTACTTTTTAGAACACACAAAGTTGCTACCCTTTACGTTTTATTATTCCTCTTTCCTTCAAATTTCTTTCGTTGGGGGAGTTAATAGGAAAAATTTCGGGAGTGAGAAAGCATTCCCAGGATCTCTGAAAAGATCTCTCGTGAGTTACACAGCACAAAGTACAAAGTTACAAAGGCTTCTCTCATATCAGTCGTGTTAATGTCAGGCAAAAAGAGAAGGGAGAAAAGTTACATCAGGGTTACCCAGCAGACTGCGATAGTATGACTTACTTCTCAATAATATTTCCGAATCTTTTTATCTCCATGCTATTATGTGCACTTTACTTTGCTTAAGATTGATTTATTCACCGTCTGGGAATCTAAAATTAAAATTTAGAACAGCGGAGAAGAAGGGGAAGAAACGAAAGAAATTCTCTCTCGCGTATACTCATTCATCCTTTTGCTTATATTACACACACAGGAGCAGAAGTTAGAAGTAATAATAATACAGTATTATATATAAATTCTATCTCTATAGTCTTTATAGCTTTTCAGGAGTAAAAACGCTGAATCTTCAGAACCAATTGGGAAGTGAGAAATAGTGGCCCTGCTGTTTCGACCGTGGGGATCTACTTTCATCATTTTATCCTGCACATTTCTCTTGATGTCCTTCCTACCTGCAGGTTCAAAAGTCCCATTGGAATTTGGATGCGTGTGAAATGAAAGTATAAAACTAAAATTAATTAAAACCCATATTTATAAGAGTGAAGCTCATACTTCTTCTAAAGCTTTAAAGTCAAAATTGAGTGTGTATTCACATATTTATGCTATTCCGATGATCTTGTGAAGATTAGAAACTCACTGAAGTTTGCATCGGCCTCACTAAATATCTTCTTGGAGCAAAAACTTCTTTTTAATACCATCCTAAAAGTTGCTAAATAAAGGACACCATAAATCTTGTAAAATGAGTCTAAAACTTTTTAAAAGGATTTCCGTTATTTTATCATCATTTTACGTGTGAACTATGAAGGGAGAGGACAGCGAGAGTTAATTTTGAAAGGAATTGTTCGTCTACAAGATAAGTCCAGCCCAACAACGAACCACACGCTGTCTGTATCCATTTATTGTGTTTAACTCTTCTTAACTTCTTTACATTAAGGACGAGACCACATACAGAAGGAATAAAATGAACCAAATTATTATTAGAGATCTGAAGAAACACCCTTTCTCAGTGGAGTTTAGTGGCAATACGGGAGTTTCTCAGAAGGAAATGCAGAGGATACACAGCCACATAGCGTTACCCGCTTCCACTCATTTCCTCCTTAGTATCATCCTAAGTCACAGTGACAAATAAATCTTGTCTAGGAAAATGAAACATTATTGTTTCACAACATCCGTGATTCCTTCTCTCTCACGCAAGAAATGAGAACATGGTGATTAAATTATGATCATCATAGTGTAATAAGCTTTGTGGCACTATTTTACAAGTACAACACAAGCAACGCTACGTTTCAACCATGAGAAACAGTTTCATGTATCACTCCTTCTTATGCTGCGTATTAATTTATACATATGCACTATAGAGTGGGCGATGATACTTCATGCTGTAGACAATGTTGTTGATAGGAAGGCTGATCAATGTTAAGCACAAAAATGACACAGCCACAGACTCACACAGTCCTTACTGAATTATGTCTCACGACAACACTCGACTTGCACTCTGCACTTGATGAAATGATGATGTGCAACAAACTGCATGAAAAATAGTTACATTTTTATGTAATCGAGACGCTTCATTAGAGTTGTGTTTGCCAATTATTTCTAAAAATGTAGTTTTACTACTAAAAAATTACTTCTGTGAAATACATCTGTCCCCGAGATGGAGAAGAATAAGTTTTCATTAATTGAGCTGGTAGACACGTTCTCGTAAAGCGTAAGACAGGATGCGAAATTTTCAAAAATTTAGAGAAAAATTGTGAATTTTGTAAAAATCACCCGGTTCCTTGAGGACTTCCGTTCCCCAATTTAACACGGACAAAGGGATTGGTTTTTACAGAGAGCAACTACAGAAATATACCGCGATGAACTCACCCTTTGTGCAATTTTAAAAAATATGATTGTACCGGTCCTCTATCAAACTAATCAAGAGTGTTAGTAATGATAATCAACGGATTCAATACAACTCACTCACTTTGTAATATTGTAATTGTATCATCTGCGGACTACTTACGGGATTGTCTTTATAAAAATACAAACATTGCCATTAGCGCGTACATGGGTTAACTAGGTAAAGTGCCTCGGTACAAAGGGCAATAAATTGGACATTTTCAAAAAATCTTTAAATTAAGAGTTATATTTTTATGCTTGTTAATTTTGGTGGGGTGTGAGGCCCTATTGGCACGTGCGTAGAGTAACGGTTGAGAAAATTCAAGCTTGCATATTAACTAGCGTTTGTTTTCTCCATTGTGTGTATGAAAGAAAGCAGTAGGTGCGGAGATGTTAAGTGAAGTACGTGTTGAATTTTAATTCTTACTATCCTTCAAAAGTATTGAGATATCGTTGTATTTTATGAGTATTTGCACTGTCAGGTTCGATGGAGAGTGCTGAAAGGACGAACAAATTGAATATTGAGTGCGTGATGATGTGAGCTTCATCGTCTTCCCGGCCTGCCTGATTGTAATTTGTACACAGAGCACTCGCAATCTGCCGTTAGCCCGATGATTTCCATATATGCAATTACGAAAAACCCAGGAGTTATGATGAGACTCCTGTAGTTAGTTAGTGAAGTGTATGTGACTGATTTAAGGGCCAGGAAGCCTACAAATTGAGGTGTGTGTGTGTGTGTGTAATACAGTCATCAGTTTGCAGGTCTCATTCTTGGGAGCAAATTAAGGAGCCTAGTTAAGTTGGAAGTGGTAGTGGTGTGTTCCATGGCCACATGCTAAATAAGCAGTGGGTGCTTGAGGCAAGTGAAGGTAACTAACAATTGTGGGAGTGAGGAAGACGGAACAAGAATAGGAGAGATGATCAGGGAATGGGAATTCTCAGAGAGATTTTTATGCAGAAAGTCTTTGTTGAGGAGCAATCAAACTCAATTTTTGATCTACATTTAGCAAGAAGGGAACATCTGTCCTTTAGTGGAGTAAACACACATCCACTGGAGCTATTAAGGGACTGATTAAAACGCTAATGAAAATAAGGTTGATAAATTAGTACGAGAGGTCGGTCTATTATTCATCATTATCATCGTACGTCTTACAAGACACAGCGGTTCCTTCACACCTGAGCAAATTATCGCGCACGTACAAAACCTGTCCACACACTGCGTATGCATTAAGTGTGTTCGCCTTGCTCGCATGATTAGTCCTACAGAACAAATAATTTTAAGTGATGATGATTACATTGCGATGTTGATGATGGCAGGGAGAGAAAAAACTTTAACAAATTGTTCCTCTGTTGCTGTTGATTGTATGATTATTTATTTGTCTAAGCGTCTTTTCTAGAAAGAGAGATATAAAGATACGAATTTCTTCCCTTTATGAGCAATCGTAGATGCCGAATGAGGTAGGCGATCATGATGGCTATCAAAAAGGTTTATTAGTTGGAGGTACAAACTCATATACAAGACCAGTCTCGACTGTAACGAGAGTTTCTGGCAATTAGGCTTTTCTAAATGGCCTCCAACCTTAACTGCGGTGTGGTGTGTTTGTCCCAGGCCTATGTAATTAAGTGACCCTTTGATGTTTCAATATTAAATGGCTTTTACTTCTTCTGAATTCAAATGTTACCAAAATCTCTTAATTAAGCGGAGTCTGCAGGGCTCTCTTATTTCTTCTTGCACAGCTTTCAAAATCCAGTTCAATAAGCGTCGAGTTACACAGAAGTCATTAAAATAAAAATGCTATACAGTGTTTTTTCCCCAATGATACTTCGGAAAAAGTGGATAAGCATGAAAAACCAATGTTCCCATGAGATAGTGTGACTTTACATGCAGACACACTCATCAGCGATGCTTCGTAAAACTAGTCTACCAAAAATCAAGAATAAATTACCTGCGTTTACTGAGAAAAATTCCATTACAGATGATAAACGATCAAAATATTTCATTGTTTTAAGAACTCAAAGCCTCATAAAAGTACGGGAGGTTTATTGATTGTGTGTAGCGAAACAGTTCCGGTAATAAATTTCGTAATAATTATTTTTCGTTGATGATCACTTCATCACTTGAAGGAGGAGGTATAATAAAAACAACATAAAAGAGAAATAAAAAGAAATAAATACTGACCTCAACAACGCAGGATCAAAACTGAAAGATGCTCCTTCCAAAAGAAATAAAATGGGGAGAACTCGTCAATAATAAGGCCATAAAATACAAAACTATATGTTCGCCTATACGGTTCTCCCAAGTGTAAAGAAGAACACTTTCCAGTCTTTCAAACGAGTGAGAAAGAAATAATAATCCTTCACTTTTAACACTTTTCTTTCAGAAATAGTTTTCTTTCAAGAATTTTTTCTCTCACTCCCACAAATAAAAATATCAAATTCAATTGATTAGACGAGAGTTCCAGTTTCTGTAAGGATCACAGGCCTACTCAGAAGCAGTACTAAACAAAAAGTACTTTTTTGAAGTGATACTGGTTAGACTCGTTTTGAATTTTTAAGAAATCGTCTGGTCAGGATAGAATCAATGAATGAAATGATCCTAACCTGGGTCATGAGGGCTAGCCAGGATTCAGGAACAGGGACACTAAACTATCTGAGGCGCTCTTGAGGGGCTTACACATCGGGACAGCTTAGGTAACGAGATGTATAGCATTATTCCCAATTATATGTAAACTTAGTAATCATGATGATGATTTGATGATGGACAGACATACATACGGAGAGACGAGAGAGAGAGAGAGAGGTGGATTAAAGCCTTGCCCGTTCGGTATGGAAGAGTACACGGCCAAGAAGCATTACACGGTTGAACTATATATGGAATAGAGAAGCACACACTCAATTTTTGGATGGAAGAACCAGTTTCTCCCCGAAAAAAATCATATCAACAAACTGCCATGCATTATAATATTATGAATACAATCGTGTGTGTGTGTGTGTGAGTGAGAGTAGTAAACCGATCTCAAAGATTTACACAGCAGCACACTCAACCACGGCGGGTCTCCATATGGTTGTGATGTATTATCGGTTCATATTATATGCGAATAACGAAGAAAGTACGAGTGGAAGAGGAAATGAAAGCAAAGGAAGTGCTATTCACGTTCCGAGAGTTCTTTTGTGAGTGACCGAAGAGGAAAATAGATTTGACACTAAAATGTTTTCTGGTGGCTGAGACCGGTTTTATTCCGCTTTTGTGCAAGAAAGTTGAGTCATCTCCTCCAGACCTCGTTTGGTCAGTTTTATTTGAATAGCCCGAAATAGAATATTAATGTATTTATGGTGCAGATGTGATTTCAAATTGTCCGGATTTCTGTGAAGGGCAGATGCAATCGCACATTGCATCATTTTCTTTCATTATTTGTGAGTTTAGAGTTTAAAATTTAAGCCAGGCAGGGAGACCACTTTTGTACGGATAACAAAATTCCTTGCGACGAATCTTGATCCGTGTTTAGTATTCGTGTTTATATTTGGCAACAAGATGAGTAGGAACAGGACATAAGTGAAATACGGGGATATATTCTCGAGGATGAGAGAGTGAAATCGAAATGCATCATTGAATCATTACAGAATGAAACCGGTTTCCCCAAAACCAGTATCCACTTGATATGTTCACCACAGTTTGGAATCGGAAGGGTTGTTTAAAGGGTATCAGCAACTCTGATGGATGGAGCTCAGGACAAATTCAATTTTGCAATCTCGGTTCATTGCAAGTGCAATTCGTTTAAACGGATGATGCGGATGTATAGCATTACACAATGATTTGAGGGAGTAGGAGATCAGCTATTAAACCTTGGTCGAAAGGCAAATGTCAACCTTGCATAACTTTCTGCAATAAGCTTTACTTTTCCTTATAAGCTAAAAATAGTTTATAGCTACAAAATAATGCTTTTTGCAAAACCAGATAACACTTCTTATCCGTTATTTATGGCCACCACTGGTCAATTTATTACTTCACAGAGGCAATAAAGACGACAAGATACCTTCATTTTAAATATATTTTAACCTGAAGGACAAAACTGGACGAATTTTTATCGTAAGGGTAAAGGTAAATATTGCATTAAAGTAAGTGTCGCATTTTGTAACGCGTGGCAAATATTCAGTCAACGTAAACTGCAAAGGTACTGGTTACACAAATCTGAGCTGTGATTTATTTTTATCTTCGTATAAACGTGCCCAACTGCTTGCATGCACGATATCGATCGAACGAGAGAAGTCTTCTTTACATAAAAATAAACATGCAGATGCAATGAAAACCGGTTCTGGTTTTATATATTTCACTGACGACTGAGAACGGAGATGAGCCGCATTCAGATGCGATGATGTGTATTTTAACTTACTATCGTGCATAAATGCAAAACAGATTTTTACGAAGGGATGAATAAAAGTGGGCGATAAAAGTGCATTATATATTTGCACTATTGCAACATAGTAACTCCAGATTTTGGAAGGTAAATGCAAAGTTGAAGGTCAGTTGAATGGATGGCAGATGTGCAGAGTGTAATAAGTTTGTGTAGATACTAGGCGCAGGGTTAGATTTAAAGTGTGGCTTATGCGTACAAATAAAATGAGCTTTATGTTGATAAACAATCATCATCAATGTATACGACACAAGAGACACAGAGAAGTAATAACGGGTAGACTTAACACAGTAAACATTGAGGTAGTACCCAGCAAGTAGAAAAGCCTTCGATTCGTTGTGTAGCACCAATACAGTATTAGTGCTTCCGGATGTCTAACATGGAGTTATGGTGGCATAGCATTGTGTCTTGTCTGCATGGGTACATTTAAGGGTCCACAGGAAGGAGCTTAACAAAAGGCTTCCCTTCGTGTAGGGAGGAGTGGGCAGAGTGGCTGAGAGAATTTCGAGTGTCCCTACGCAATGCGTGTTGAGCCAATCAATCTATCCAGTGGGGCAAATGACAGTCATTGACTGCGTGACATCGAATCTCCGAAAGTAAAGGACAATGGAAGACACGGTCTCAGCCTGGACAATCTGATAACTATGCACGAAATGGAGTTGGGTTGGAGTTGGAGTTGGAACTTCCTTTTCTGTAGCTAAATTCAAGTGAAAAGATGACCCATACCGATTCTTTCCCTGGATTACTCTTGATCTCCAGTCTACACATTTTTTCTCGCCTTTACTTTTACTTTAAGAGGAGGAGATGGAAGAAGGGAAGTGAGGGACTTCTTATCTAACTTCTTCAGTGGGGAAGGATCTTTGAGGGCGTGCAAATGGGAATAGAGAGAGAGAGAGAGAGAGTGGAGATAAGGAGACAAGAGAGTCTCTCAAAAGTCCCTTTATTTAGTGGAGGACCTCATGGGACGCGGAGTAAAAATGGAGATCACTTCAAAGACTGCTAACTCATTCTTCTTGTCCGATATCTCAAACAACTTCCTTTGTAATTTTCTAATTGAGAAAATGGTTGGTCTTATACACGTGGATGAGAAAATGGAGCTATGTCTCTCCCGGGTATTTTCTTAACTTCCCTAGAACTGCTACAACTCCCTTTTCTCATTCAGAAGGAAATCGTGCGAAAAATTTTCATTTGTTCAGACATTCCCTTTCCCATGCATTCTCCCTCTCTCCATCCACATCAATTATTATTCTTCACAAAGCAAATTGCCATTCCATTCTTCATTCATACACCTCCTTCGAGCAGGAGCGAGTGTGTTCGAAAATGACTTAAGTAGACTTTCTCTTCCTTGTCTTGAGACTTGAGAGTATGAGAACCCATCTCTCCGTCCCTCCTCCCACACAGCCCCTCCACGTAAATAGGAAATTAGTCATATGCCAAACGACCCGGAACAGCCAATATGTAACAATGTAACCAAATTGAATCATTCAATGCATTTCTTCCACAGATGAGCAACGACTACTTCCAGCTACTTTCTCCCACACAGCCTTTGTTTAAACAGTCAGTCAAGAGAGAAAACCAATTTGTTGAAGTCATTACTTCATTTTGCTGATTGATGCATCACTCTTTATTCTCTTTCATTTCCATCCCATCTTTCACTTACGACTCGAGGTTAATTAAAATTAATTACAACTTGCGCTAATGATGAGCTGGCAGATACATAAACACAGATTTTATTATCAATATTTGGTCAAGAACTGACAGACCACTGTCTGCTATTGTGGCATCTATCTCTCATTTCTTACATACTATGCTGCTGTACGCTGTTGTTGTGTACAAATATTTTAGTCTGTCTTGGAGAAAGTCTTATTTGGTTAGAACTGCATTTATTACTCATTAGTTGCTTATCTTGAAGGTAGAAACAAACGCTGTGCAAATATAGAAACCTTTTTCTTCTTGTTAGTTTACGGTAAACAAGACTTATTTAGTCCCTCAGAGGGGTTTTGTGTGTCCTTGTGTCTAAAGTCTAAACATCTAAACACAAGATGCGATATTTTACATGTGCCAGATTACAAGGGAAAGCAGATATACAGTGACTGCATGTGTTCCAGGAAAAAGGAAATATAACAGGATGGATTGTATGTGACTACGAATAGTTCAACTCTCCTACTAATGCGTGTGCTTCAGCTACGGTTTGCCGATAAACAATTTGATGAAAGCAAAAGGAAATCATCCGAAAGTGACCTAAATGGTTGCTGGAGGCAAGTCAAACGATGCGTACAATCGGAGGCGACGATGATATCGCATCTTTGTGGATATCATCGTAGATCTCTAGCCCATCTCATTTTCCCATCTACTTCTAAATTCATCCATGTCACTTAAGAACCATTACTATCTCCAGAATCTCAATTCTAGCTGTATTATTAAGCGCTATCAATGATACTACACACGATTTTAACTGGAATGGAAGAGGCGTACTTTAGTGCCTAGCTTTTATGCTTATATATATATATATCTATAATCATAACTGATGTTACAGAGAACTGAGGACGTAAAAACAGAGGACGTATTTCCCCAAGTGTGATGCGATAATAGAAAACCTTTTTAGCAACGTCATGGATCTAGAAACAATAATTCATTGGCAGTGGATGAGAAGAAAGCTTCGCAGTGTTTCGGACTATAATACAGAAGACACAACTAAATTAAAACATGGAAACTCTCTGTGGGAGCGAAGAACTCGGAAGATTTGTTAAATAGCGAGAAAGTTTAATAAAATGAAAATGTCGATTTGTTTGTATCAATCATGGGTAGGCGATTCAAATTAATTTTCACACTTGTTTCTCATCTTCACGTCAGTTCACTTCACTTCAGTCGAGCTTTCTTCTTGTCATCTCTTGTCTCCTTTTACTTTGCTGACTTTCAAATTATTTTTAATTGAGTCCCTCGCTCTCTAATGAGACTGTGTCTCTCTTCCGCTTTCTCTTCTCTCTTTCCTCTCGCGTATTATTGTCGATGTTGAAATGTGACTCACACTAACGCGATATAAATATACCCCTTTGATCATCTTCTTTCTCATCAACAAAACACTTTTACGAAAAACACCTACGTTGTTCGTATTTTACTTCATCAAGCCTTGTACTTCTCCCAATTAAACAGGGAATATAGCTATTAACTCCACTTATGTGGGGAAATGTGGAAGTATACGTGCAAAAGTTTAATTAAACAAGGAGTAACCATCAATTACAATAGTATTATACTTTTCTTTAATCACAGTCACGCTCAACATAAATGTTCATTGGCTGCTACCACGGTAAAAATAAGAGACTCCTATGCTTCGTCCAATCATAGTGTAAGACTAGCTTCACATCAAGTAGGTATTTTACTTGTAGTCCTTACAATACAATTCATAGTCTTTCCTTTAAAACTTGTAGATTGTGATTAAGATATTATCTTCCCAGTCTGTCAAAGTCGAACGGTGAGAAAATACATCCTACCTGCAACTGGATGACGCGTTACAAAAGCAACATATCAAATAAACAACAATTACTGCTTACACACAACTGGGTTTACGATGTGAAGCTGTGTGGTGAAAAAAATCTGACTACACAGACTGAGGTTGAGATTGCTGCTACTCCCTCGTCTTGAGTCTCGACTAATCTTAGAGCAATAAAGTTTTTCGTTATTATTAATTCTGTGCAATTAAAACTAATGAGCTTTGCTGCACATACCCACACAAGACTAGGAACATTTCTTACTTGGCAACTTTCATGCAACACATGACCATCCAACCGTAGAAACTTTCAACAGTAGCTGGTCATTGCGAATATATTTTTGAATCTGAGGTTGTTATCAACTTCACTGGGTGGGTAATTATTCGGAATTGAGAGTAATTAAGCCACTGAACTCATTCTTCTTTTATTCCTCTCATCAGATTTTGGCATCCGGTGAGATCCTCCATTTATACGCGTCTGACTTTCTGAGAAACGCAATAAGGCATTTCAGAATTGAACTGTAGAATGTATTGTGTAATTGAACAGAGTATGAAGTGGGATGCTTCTTTCAAGTAGAATGCCCAGAGGTTGTTAGGTAGGGTGTCTGGTGGAAGAGAGAGAGAGAGAGAGAGAAAGATATTAGGGAGAGGAAGGAACCCTTCGTTCGATGTAAATACTGTTTGTTACATCTAACGGAGGACTCCAAAACTGTCTAGTCTTTGCCATTTACCCTGAGCTCCATCCGAGAAAGACAGTCGAAGCTCGTCAGATTATTTCCTTTGTGGGGTGAAAGCAGCTTGTATGAAATTCCTTCTCAATAATCATTAAATCATACACCTTTCTCCAGCACTTTCTTGAACATGTGATTTATTTGTTTAATAATAATATGTATTTTGTTAGTATTTATTTCAGCAAGTTGCTCTTGAATTACTTTATATAGTAGCTACAAAAAACTTACTATTTGGATTTCATCATCAACTTGAGTGCAAAACCGTAAGAACTTAGGAGTACGCAGTTTTTTTACGAAGTATTTCCAATGTCGTCGCTGCAATTCTATGCAACTGACCAGCTTGCTGGACAAAATCTTTTATTGATAGAGTGTCTCAGCTTTTAGTTTATTTTATCTCTGGTGGAAGCAGGAAAAGATCTTTTACCATATTTTAAGATTTAATTCAATTAATTCATTTCAGAGAATTCATCTTGGAGGAGGAAAGAGCAAGTAAAGATGAAAGCAACAAAAGTAGCATAAGGACTTTCTCTTAATTACACCCATTTCCCAGTACACTTGAGTTGCC
>JAQGAD010001181.1:0-22563 GCA_034696625.1 Isotomurus palustris | reverse complement strand
TTGTCCCAATGCTCTACCGTACGGTCGACTTGGGAGCCCTTACTGGCAAGTTCCAATCCGCGCTCGCCGTCTGTAGCAGAGCCGACTCCGGAACTTTCCCCAGTGGTCCACTCCCTCTCCCGTAACTCGTTCTCGTCCTCGTTCTTTCCCAGGACCGTCCAGCCAAACTTGGTTTGTATGGCTGCGATGGAGCCAACCTTCTCAATCCTTCCTGTCAGTAGGCGTGGACACAAATCTGCTCCGAAAAGAACTTCCACTTCTTGCGGACCGGGACCAAAATCGCTGAGGAAAATTCTTTTTCTCCTGAGTTCTGAATGCCAAGCTCCACTGCTGACTTGAGGAAGTGGCGTGCAGATTCGGTCCTGATTGATTAACTGCATCCGGAGTGACTTCCGCTCTCCTCCTTGATAAAGAACGTCCACGCTGTGCACCTTATGTCGCTTTTCCTCACCGCATCCACCTCCAAAAACAGCTAGAGACATTCGTCGTTCCCCGACGACAGGAAATCCAAGTGATGCAGCTGTAGAGGATATAATAAAAGAATGTTGTGACCCAGTGTCAATTAATGCCCGAACCAATTTCGTTCCATGAGGTCCTTTTAATTTGATGCGCAGCGTCTGCAGATAAACGGCTTTCGTGCATGTCACTGCCGTCAAAGTTGTTGATGTCGAAACACCTTCCTCCTCCACCAACTGTCCTGCGCTTCTCTCAGTTGTCCTCACTGAGCCAAATCCAAGTACAATTTTGAATGCGTAGTAGTCTGGTTTTGGTACCAATCAACCCCTAGAGCCTTGACACTGTCATTTACGTCAATCTCCAGAGATACCTTAGTTTCTCGCTGGGCTTCAGGAATGGAATCTAAAAGTTCTTTAATGTTTTAAGCATACTTCCGGAGAGCAAATTGTCCTTGCTCGAGTAGTCAGTTCAACTCTGGTGAATTTTCGAATTTCTGAAAAATAGAATCGCACCCAGGCAATAATTTTCATCATCGCCTGGCAGTTTCTATCAATTCGTGGATGAGTTTGAGTCGTATCAGGCTGCATCTGTCGGTCAAAGGGTAGCTGAATGTCTCGACCTAGATTAAGCATAGAGGGGGATAGTTGGTGGTCTCATGCGCGGCAACGCGAAGTGCGAGGCCGAATTCGGGGAGATACTCGTCCCAGGCAGACTGTCTGTTCTCTATGAAGCTACGAATCATGACAATGAAATTTCAATTAGAATTTTCAGATTGTCTTTGTTGTGGGTGGTAGGGAGTGGAGAAGGACTGTTTAATACGATAAGCTCCACACATTTTACCCATTGTTTCCACATTGACTACCTTCTTCGCGGTCGCCTCTCGCATCGGGAACATCTCGACCCACTTACTGAGTTCATCCTGAACTACCAGTAAATATTGATTCTGCCGTCTTTCGGCTTTTTGGGGAATGGGCCCATAAAATCGACGTAAATATTTTCGAACAAAGCCGTTGCGAGATCGGTCTTTCCTGGAAGACCGACTTCGGGACCGAAGCGGGTTTCTGATTAGAATAGTGATTATGCTGGCAAACTGGACAGCTTCTGATGAAGTTCTTGATGTCTCCGAATCTTGAGGAGCATACAGCGAATCATGAGGAGTAAAAAGCGAATTGACGGGAGCAGATGTAGCCAGTACCAACTTCCAGTTGAACCACACAGCAATCCTGAAGTACACACTCACTTTACGGAAGTTTTCCGAATATAACACATTACTCACCTTAGGAACAAGAAGATACTTTAACCAAGAATGGACACTGGCTGTTACAACGGCTTGTCAGAGAAATCAGATTCAGTTTTCACTATTGTAAACGAACATGGATGCTCTGAAATGTCAGGCGTATCTGAAGCGTTTTCTGTATACAGTCTTAAAACTGGTGGAACATCTGAGACTCAGTGTATGATACATTGATATGTGAGAATCAAGATGGACGGTCCAGGATTCCCTAGAAGGTTTTATCGAACGTCTTGGATTGCTAATACGGAGTATGGCTTTAAGGACGATTTTAAGGAGAGTGTATTGATGTGGAGAAAATTGTGGATCCACTTGCAGATATGGAGAGAGCGAGAGGTTATGAAAATTAGCAGACTTGGAGGGTGTATTGCGACTAGTTTAATGTCAGGAATGATTTTGATTCCGAAATTAATACAAGTGATAATTGAGATGTTGATGGTTTGAGAGTCAAATCACCAGTTCCGTCAGAGGGGAAAAATATGTAGTATAAAAGGCAGAAATGTTCACAGAATGCAATGGGAAATAGATAAGAACAGAAATAGGTAGTTCAATGCATGTGTCCGGGGCATGTAAATGTGATAAGTGGAAAATAATTTGCCTAATGTAAAAAGAAACAGTGGATTCTTGGATCCAAGATTGTCAAAAGTAAAAAGTCTAAGGGAACACATTGGTCACAAACAGAACGTGTGGATAGACAAGCAGAAACAAGTATTGTTCCTCTCGTGTATTAAAATCACGATTATATGAAAAAATTGAAACTACTGTGATGAGGTGGACTAGTTTTGTGTGAGGCGGAAGAATACTCCTGTTCGGTTCCCTGACTAACACCATTTTTATGAACAATAATGAATGCCAACTCTGGTGTCTATTCTATTTTTGTCTTCCTAAAGCGACCCTCTGTCCACTAATCTAGATGTTTTACTATCTGCTCATATGTAAATTAGTGTCATCATGAAACGTCTATTGTTGTACATTGTCTCACATTCAGTTCTTTTCTTCTCAATTCTCTTTGTTTTACTAATAGACAATGCACAACTTGACATTTCATTGACGTCACTAGTACTCCAGTATTTCTTCAATACTGGAGTATTAGTGACTTGATTATCTTTGGGTCACATGGAGCTACTTTCCAAGGAAGAAGAGGAAAATCCCAGAGGATCACCCAACTAAATACCTCACCATTGGGTATTGAAGTAAGAGAGTACCAGCACCAAATTCCGTGTCGTCTTCGATTCCTCATGCCAGACTTCCAATGGAAAATCCCTCAACGACGTGATGATGGTAGGGACTTCCATTCAAGACGGACTCGTGGACATCATCACAACGTTTCGACGTCACCTCGTTGCACTCACTGCAGACGCCGCGAATATGTACTGTCAGGTACTCGTTGGCTCTGAGCAGCAAGACCTCCAACGGATCCTGTGGCGTGAGTCTCCTGAAGATCCGATTCTCCCGTATCGCTTGCTCACCGTCACCTACGGCACAGCGAGTGCTCCTTTCCTGGCTACCAGGGCCCTTCATCATATCGCCTCCGATGGCGATAAAAAAAATCCGTCTGCAGCGAGGGTCCTGAAAAAAGACTGCTACGTGAATGACTGCCTCACAGGAGCTTCATTCCAAGAAACAGCCGTCTTTCTGCAAAAGGAACTCTCCTCTCTCGTCCAAACGGGAGCAATGGAACTGAGGGAATGGAGAAGCAATTGCACTGCAGCCCTCAATCACGTACCAGACCACCTAACAGAAACCAAGGAGGAGATTTGTGCCGACTTCGACACGAGCAGCAAAGCCCTTGGACTTCTGTGGAACACGTCTACAGACAGTTTCCATTTTCGTGTCCACTTACCTCTTACTGCCTCAACAACCAAGATAATCGTCACCTCGCAGACAGCTAAACTCTTCGACTCCTCAGGATGGCTTTCACCAGTCATCATCGTTGCGAAGTATTTCATCCAGTCGTAGTGGAAACTTGACCTCAGCTGGGACGAACCACTCCCTACAACAACAACAGAAGAATGGATTTCCTTTATTTCTTCATTCAGCCACCTTGAGTCCATCCACATTCCAAGATGTCTAACCCGCAACGTATCTTCCACTTTCATCCTCTATGGGTTTTCGGGCACTAGCAAACGAGCCTGCCGTAGTGTATGTCGCAGCACTGCACGACAATGCACAACTTGACATTGCATCAGACTCTCATCAACATCCTCAACTCACTGCCGCTTCAACTCCGACTCCACACATAAAGAAGCAGGAGGAAGCCACGGGATTCATTCACGACATCTGAAGAAGACAACATTGTATCTTACACAAATTCCCATTCTCCAATTAAACCTCTTTGATTTTTGGCATTTCAGCCTCAAATTAATATTGCGATTTAAATATTACTGTTTTGATAAGGGTGAGAGTTAGTGTGTGCAGTAAAAAAAACTATCCGCTTGATTGTTTAAGTGAAAACAAACTGTTCGTGTGGAACGAAAGTGTTTCCATTTATTAGAAGTTAACTCGACTTCAGAAACATTGTGAGGCGTTGACACTTGGACATCTACATTATCCTCAGTTCTCTTTATGTAACGTGCGGTGACCGGAAGCGACACGGAAGTATTCTTGAAATCTGGAGGAATTCACTAGCAGCAAACTTCAGCACGCTCAGTTCATCCTTCAACATTATCTCACCCTATCGTGTGGTGTATTGCAAATAATACTGACAATTTGCAGTTATTAGGTGAATCTAAACGTCGTCAGGTTAATTATCCAGTTAGTAGTTTAAGAGTATAATGCACCCTCGTCTGAAACTACGAAATTGGGAGTAAGCATGACAGTTGACGAATTTGGAAACTTTATGTTTGGTGTCACTAAAGAGCTAGGAAACTCAAAGCCTATGAAAGGATTAATGGACGGTAACATGGACTCAGAGACGTACAAAATGTTATTTGATCTGGACAAAAGGGATTTTGAAAATCTTTACGAGACTAACATCCGCAATTCAGAAGTTAGGAACTCATCATGTAGACACACGAAGGAAGCGTCGGGAATGCTGCTCTTGATGCTGAGGAAAAAACCTACACCAAGCAGATTCCCGAAGCCCAGGAATTGGTTGTCTCGTACAAGTGTTAACGCACACCATTTATATGAGTTTGCCGTTATAAATAAATTATTAATTAAGTGGTCGTTGGTTACATTTGAAGGGATGCAAGAATTAAAAAGTATTTAGGGGTTTTTGGACCTTAAACAACGAGTCAGCATGGATAGTAAATTCTTTACTTAGGGAAGATCATCCGGGTGAAATATAAAGTAAAATTAACTAGTTTAAAAACTTTATCACTCCGCACGGGTTTGTCATTAATGCTCACCTTTTGATCGACAATAAACTTTGCAAAACTTAATTGGTGCAAATTTTGAATTCAATTGGATATGGAATCGTGGAAATCGGCTCGGAAAAAAATATGTTTGAAATTACGGATGTTTAAATGCAGCAATAAACACACTCAAGTTTGGTGTTGAAACACATGAGACAAATTGATTAACAGAATTTAACATATTCTGCACGTCGAGACTTCAGCATTTACTACACGCGCATTAATGGTCACAGTAAAAGTTTGTTTCCAAAACGCAATATTCTATCGCTTTTTCTGACAAATTGCAAGGTTTGATGGCCGTGAGTTGCTTAGTGTTTGAGTAATTACAGGTTAAGTAAAAATAGCTAGTTCATCGTAAAAACATCGAATCATCCCACATGGGCTAGTTAGTTAACGTAGCCGGCTTAGCTTTTGATACACACAATGAACCCTCTAGTGGTTTATTTGTTCCAAATTTGAACACAATCGGATTTATGCTCGCGGAAATATACTCGGAACAAACTTTTCGGTACTTCTTAGAAACGGACTTAAGTTTAGTTTCTAAGGCTAATAATACACCTATGTGTCAAATGGTATGTCATCAACAACAAGGACTGACGTCCTTAACAGCTGCAAGATTTTCGCATTTGGTGGAGCAGCACCTGAAATATGTTTATTAGCAGGATTCCGCCACTTCTCTATGTTGGGGCTTAAGCACTTGCCACGTTTGACTTAAGGATCATAAAGGGATTCTGTTGCCAAAAGACACAATACCACCACATTTTCTAACATACTGCCAAGTTTGGTGGCTGTAGCTTTATTTGTTTTTGAGCAAATCATGACACACACAGATCGACGGACGGTCAGACGGCCGGACACATTACGTGATCTTATAAGCCCAGGCTTAAAAACCAGGATCTAGATCTGAATGGTAATGTGGTAAAGATGCTTTTACATGTAGAAGAGTTACAAGTAATGAGATGAGAGATACTTGTGTGTTGAAGGTTGGAGTGAGAGTTTTAGCTCCCCTTTACTCATCATCAATTAATTATTATAATTATTAAGTTCGTGGTTGTGGTAGAGGTGACTGTAATGTATGTGAGTGCGTGCCATTTCCCGGTGTCATCTTGTCGTAAGTCAGCCATCTTGTTTTGTGTGGAGACCCCGTGTTGATCGTCCTCCCTCATCTCATTCTGCTACTTTAATTAATTGTATCACTAGTCGGCCTCCGTAATAAAGTCTTCTGTGTATTAGTTTAAATTGTGGTATTGTGTCAGAGTGAGTCATTCGTCACCTCATCAACATACACAACAAATTGGCGACGAGTCGGTTAAACTGTCATGGAGTGCCCTATTTTGTGAACAGTAACAGTGTCAGTGCAAAGTGGAAAATCAGTCCAACATGCCTGTTGGAAAGCTGAACGCTTTCAATCCCGTCGAGGATGGCTTTGAATCGTGGGTGGTGGTAATGGCGAATTACCTCCTCGCCAACGAAATCGAAAAAAAGGATATGAAGGTCGTCGCTGTCTTCCTCTCATCAGTGGGAGTGTCTACCTACACACTCCTACACGACTTAGTTTCTCCCTGTTATGTTCGGAATTACGTCAATTAATAAGAAGAACTATCTTTATTAATTACTAACATATAATTACAAATATTATTAGGAAGTGGTCTACCTACATAACCTTACTAGCCGATGTGCTGTGTCTGAGTGTCTCGCGTCTTCATTACGAGCCATCTCCTTTCGTCTCTCCTCCACTCACTACGCATGACGACAGGACTTACTCTATGTCTAACACTAGATGATACCACAACACTCCCCTCAAGCCCGAGGCTAAGGGCTTGTATAAACATGTGACAGTGCTCATGGAGCACTATAAACCGTCACCGAAGGCGCTGGTGGAGCGTCACAAATTCTTCAGTCGCAAGCAAGCAAGTTTGTGGTCACCTGCAAGTTTGCAGACCTCGACACATCTCTCCATTTTGGGTCTCCTGTCAGAGACGGCCCAAAAGAGATCTTCGTGGAGGCTGACAACGTGAAGTTGTCGAAGGGGATGTCCATCGCCATCAGCTTGGAACAAGCTGAAGCGAGCACATTAGCAGTACGTGGAGGTCTCTTCTCGTCTTTCTCCGCCAGTGGAAACTCAGTCTGCAAAGTTCATGGTGGAGGAGGAAAGAAGTTCGTCAAGTCGGAGTCCAGTCCAGAAAGTCCTCTTCGAGTTGCCCAAACTGTGGGCGTGGCCACTCCAAGCAGGAGTGCCCCAACAAGGACTTGCAGTGCCACAAGTGTCAACGGAAAGGACACTTCGCTAAGTTTTGCCGTAACGGAGGTTCTAACAACAACAACCGCCACAGTTCCAGTGGTAATCAGCGAAACTTCAACATTGAGCGTGGAGTGAAAAATGTCCGTAAGTCTCGACCTCCCATATTGTTGAATGTGTCAATTCGTGGTTTCCCTTTTCGTGTGGAGTTAGTCACTGGATCGGACTCCACGTTCTTCACTCAAAAACAGTGGAAAGTAATCGGGAGCTCTAAATTAGAAATGCCTTAATCTTTCTCCACCATCACCGACCCAGTTTTTCGCTCACGTGGACAGTTTCTCACAGCAGTGGAACATAATGGACCGGCGCACAAGTTTAAAGTGGCAGTGAGTGACACATATTCAGTTCTTGGACGTGACTTTTTAAATATATTCCAGGTCGATTGAAATAATGTTAAGTCCCAATGTGGACAAGTTGCACAGGTAAAGCCGTACGGAATATTCCGGAGTCGGCTCGCTCAGTCGCAAGGAGTGCAGACCGGAAGTCGGGCGGGCCACTGAGAACTGTTCAACTCTCACGTCACTACTACAGGAGTACAGGGACGTCTTCGATAAACCTGTAGGAGCCATTTCTAACTTCAAGGCGAAGTTAATCCTCAAAGAAGATGCGACTCCAAAGTTTTACAAGGCGAGACCAGTGCCTTTCGCCGTTCGTGACAAAGTCGACGCTGAACTGGAAAAGATGGAGAATTCAGGTGTAACCACCAGAATCGACCACTCCGACTGGGCATCTCCATTAGTCGTCGTCCCCAAACCTAATGGTAAAGTCCGCATCACTGGTGATTTTAAGAAGACAGTGAACGCTCAGCTGTGCGTGAATCAATATCCGCTAGCTCGAGCAGAAGATCTTTTGGAGTGTGTTGCGGGGGGACAGAAATTTTCCAAGTTAGATGGACCAGACGTGTACCATCAAGTTGAAGTTGACGAGAGATCACGTCAATTCTTAGTAATTATTACCCACCGAGGACTTTACAGATACAACGTACTGCCTCAGAGGATATCGTCATCACCTGGAATATTCCAGGAGCTCATGGACAGAGTGCTGCAAGGAATCAAAAACACAGGTGCGTATATTGATGACGTAGTGATTAGTGCAGTGAGTGATATAGATCATTTCGTGAAATTATGTGCAATTTTGAATCCGATGCGCAAGTTCAATTTCATTTTGTCCCGTGAAACGTGCGTATTTATGGAATCTACAGTTCCGTTTTTGGGACATCTGGTCAGTTCTGTTTGATTTTGTCCACTCCAGGAGAACGTTGAAGCCATCATGTCGATGCCTAAGCCAACACGTGCCAGTGAAGTGCAGTCGGTTTAGTGAATTTCTACGCGAAATTCATCCCCAACTTGTCAACATTGTGTGAGCCTCTCAATCGCCTCACTCGTGCAGACATCCAGTTTCAGTGGACTAGGGATTGTGAAAAACCTGTGGACGTCATCAAGAGGTCAGTGACCTCTGCTCCAGTACTAGCTCACTTCCAGCAATCTCTGCCATTGGGTATCGCGTGTGATGCCTCATCAGTTGGACTGGGTGTGGTGTTGTTCCACAAGCGCCCAGATGAAAGCGAACACCGACTTTCTCGTCAAGTGAGCGAAACTACTCACAAATGGAGAACTGTCGATTGCTTCTGGAATCAAGCGATTCCACCAGTTCGTTTACGGGAGAAGATTTATTTTAGTGACCGATCACTAACCTCTACTCGCTGTGTTTGGAGAAAGAACTGCCCTTCCTCCTCTCGTGGCAACTCGACTGCATCCTTGGGCATTATTCCTACGGGGATTTAATTTTGAAATTATGTACAGGAATACCACCAAGCATGGAATGGAGTTGACAGTGCTATTGAGGATGTAGTGAAAAGTTTTGTGCAAAGTTGCGTGCATAGGGACAGTCCTGCAGCAGCCCCAATCCACCCATGGAGTCTGCATATTGATTTGGCTGGGCCATTCTGTGGAAGCATGTGGTTCGTCTTGGTCGACGCCAACTCGAAATGGCCAGAAGTAGTCCGTATCGGAAATGACAGCAGAATGCAGCAGCTCCATAGTCATTGAGTGTATTCGAGATTGTGTCTCTCGATTCGGGATCCCCGACACCTTCGTGTCTGACAACGGCCCATAGTTCGTGTCTCGTGAGTTCAAGACGTTTTGCTGTTAAAATGGAATACGGCACACCACTAGTAGCCCTTACCATCCGAGAAGCAACGGAGAGGCTGAACGGTTCATCAGAACCTTCAAGAATTCCTTTAAAAAGTGTGAAGGAGATAACTTGTCGTTGTGCTTTTTTTACTCAATAACACAGTCACTCCTCACACTTCAACTGGAGTTTCACCCCAGGAGCCAAAGTACGCCAGCGACAGGAGTTGATGAAGGAAAGTCGACATCATGTCACTCGCGAGTTTCACCCCAGGAACCAAGTGTGGGTGCAAACTTTCTCAAAAAATGAAGCCAAGTGGTCTCCAGGAACCATTGAACGCCCGGTTGGCCCCATATCCTACGACGTCGAAGTTGGAGAACAGTCGATAAACGTCACGGGGCCCACATCGTCTCTGTAGATCTCCAGCAGATCCCAACTTCTTCTCCGGCTCAGCAGAAGACCCATATGTCGCAACAACAGACGTCGAAGACCTCTTCAGTAGTGTCGAGTGAAGTGCCGACCTCAGCAGCAACTTCACCTGAGTTCCGGAGAGAGGCCTCGTGCCCTCAGATCCAGCAGCAGCCCTCCAGCCGACCAGTTGTCCCTGTCCCGTTTAGTTTTGACGATGACGACGACTCCCTGAACCTGTCCTCATCATCAAGACCATCACGACAACGGAAAAAGCCGGACCGACTTAACTACAGTTCCTTCAACTAAAGGGGAAAGGAATGTAGTGTATGTGAGTGTGTGAGATTTCCCGGTGTCATCTCGTCGTGGGTCAGCCATGTTGTTGTGTGCTGGAGACCCCGTGTTCATCGTCCTCCCTCACCTCATCCTCTACTTAAATTAATTGTAACTCTAATTGGCCTCCCTAATAAAGTCTACATGTGAGTAGAAAATTGTTGTGTTGTGTCAAGTGTCCAGTCATTCGTCACCTAACCCACATACACAACAGGATCCAATTTTCAGTAAAATAATAACAAAGTGGAATAGAGGAAAACGAGTTTAAGAGGTACTTGAACTGATACAGGAGATTCTGTATTACAAAACTCCGTTGGCGAGAAGACGCCTATGTGTACCTGAAAACCTTGTAGCTGTAATTCTTCAAGCTTATCAGTGTGATGACTTTTACAGCGATCATCTGGGGACGCATAAGACAATAAAAAGATAGTAAGGTTATTATATTAGCCATCGTTGGCTAAAGATATTAAGATTTTTACTAAAAGTTCGGATGGTAGACGAAATGATGGAAATCCCTTCAACGGTGTTTCAAGTTATTTCAGTTGATGCAATAGGTCCGTTCTCACCAGCGGATGAGAAGACTAAAGCGAAATATGTTTATAATTTTAACATTTTAAGTTTAAATTGTCTATTGATTTATTAGTTGTTAAGCTGTGAGAGATGTCTCAAGTGAATCCCTGGCAAACTTTTTGCTAGAGGACGTGTACCTGACGCATTGGTCACCTTCAACAATTCGCTTAGATCAAGCTGCAAGTGACAACGCAGAATTCATGCTCAATTTCTTCAAATACTGGGAAACACAACCGGTTTTTTGTTCTGCAATGACGCATTTCACTCAAGGAATCGTAGAACGTAGTAACAGGTCCATACAGGAGATATTAAGAACTTTCCTTCAGGAAGTGTAACCTTCATTTTAAATACCAGTTTACACTCCACAACCCAGGAGTGTCCATTCTTTCTTGTTTACGGTAGATTAGTTACTCCAGATGAAATTCGTTTTAACTCAACCTATATAACAAGTCTGAACAATTTTAAGAACAGCTTTATGAAGCAACAACAAGAGCGAAGTTGAATATTTTATTTGACCAAGAATCACGTAGAGATAAATACGATAGGTTCAGAGCAGCTCAACAGTACAAACAAGGAGCTTTAGTACTGTTAAATTATCCGGATGTATCAGAGAAAGGAGTCTCAAAGAAATTAGCTGCGAAGTTTAGGGGACCGTTTAAAATAATTAAAAGACTAAGAGACAGCCTTGGAACAGTTGAAAGAACGTTGGAAGTGTACAGACATCCAACATAAGGAGGAAAGACGAAGAAGGGAACGTGCACTGAAATTATGGTGACTTTCATTCTTGGGCATTCTCGGTGGCCATCTCGTGTCACACTCTTCATGAGGCAGCCTCATAATAATTTATAAAATCGCACAACGCTCTATGTATTGTCCTCGCTAAGTGCGAACTTGGATGGAGAGTCAAATGTTGAAAACGCTTTTTGTACGACGGCTGCATATAAATCCCTCGTCCACCATCAACATGGCTTCCAATCCAATAACACATGTCTGTGCGTCGACTTGGTAATTCAATATATCATTCTCAGTGCGAAATATTTTTCGATTGAGGGAATGTATTCGGAGAGGACGGAGGCAGAATGAGACAAAGCATACCTTTATCAAATGATTCAAATGTGGAATGCTCTACCAAAACACGCATCTATTTGTTTAACATGCCATGGATTTGATACCAGCTTACGAACAGTGTTAATACAATGTCGTAATACTGATTATGTTTTCGATGAAAATAGAATTTTAAATCAACTTGTGTTAAATAATTTTAGAGCTATGAATAGACACTGAAAATCGTTTAGCAAAGTATTTTACATTATTAGTTAGAGAATTTTATACCTTTTTTCATGTGACCTAATTCTGAAAAGAACAAATAAAATCTGTCACAACAATAAACTATGCTAGGACTATGACTATCACCTCATTGGATCAAACTTTTAGCCAACAAAGTGACTCATGTGCTCTATCTGCCGTTAGAAGGTTCCAGCTCTTTGCCCAAAATCATGCAAACCCACTTCGTGAATGATATTTTGATTCCAACTCACACTCTTCAGTCATCAGTCACAAGTCAGCTGCTCCTTCAGTTGAATTCAATTCACTACAATTTTTTTAACAAGTCGCAATTAAAACATTGTATTAACTATGGCAAGTCGGATCGAGAATAAAACACATTTTTTTAAACATTGTGAGTTAAAGTAATTCCGTGTGGTATGCTTCATATTTCCAGGACACAGCAAGCAGTCAAGCTTTAATTTACAGAAGTATTAGAGAACAAAAAATATTTAGATACACTGCGATTGTTCAAGATTGTGTTTAGTCTATTTTCGAGTTTCGTATAAGTATCAAATTAATAATCTCTAGGAGTTTCGTAATCCCTGGAGAAGGTATCTGTGCCTCCATTGTTCCCATGGTTTCATGGTTTCGCGCGGAGAGACATACTTAAGGATCACATTATGTTTGATCAAAAAGAAAAATGAGTAAGACATCACAAAAAAGCCCAAAATCCAATTTAATTTACAAATAATGAACTGGCTTATCTCATGCCGTTCGTGAATTTGACAAATTAAGGAAAAAAGTGACCTATTCCTTTTCACGTACTCCTTACTGGTTTTCGGCTCGTCGGGAAAAAATTGTTTTGGTTCTACAAATTTAAAATATTTTTAGGTTTTTAACTAAATTGTGTGCTTTAAAAAATTGATTAACACTTTATGTGTGGATTAATGGTGTTTTTTCGCTAAATCAACGAGAGTTAATACTTGGCTTTCGATTTCCAGACTCAGGACCAATTTTGATTAGGTCGGATTGATGCACAAAAAGATTCACAAGCGGATTGGACAAGTGCGATGTAAATATTCACGGAAGATTGAGCAGCTGCTTGCAATTTCAATAGATTAAAATATTCTAAACAAATCATCTCCCCTGTTTGCACACACTTGGATTCTTGCACTATACAACACAGCTATTGTTGTGTATAGCCTCTAATATAGTCGCAGTTGGTTATTGTAAGTTTGATGACGTATCAATGAGATCCAAACATTGAATTAAAGCCAAGTTTTGGCCAGTGCGTTCAAAGTTCCAGTTCCGCAGCAGTTCCTTCACCCAAACTCCTTAAAAATTAACTTCATAAACGATAAGTCTGCTTTCGCTCAACATTCCCCCAATGGACGCGAATTCCAAGTCCCGCAACGGTCTTTTATGGCAGGCTTATCGATATAAGTGAGTTGATTGTGGTCCAGTATTCTGAAAATACACTCACAGCATTCCATGTTATCATCTCGTGAACTAAAATTTAGTGTTGTTATATATACACGAATCATTATTAACATCATACAGAAAAAAGCTTGTCATGAAATCATAATGAATAGCAACAAGCTTGTTTTCTCTATGAAACTTCAAGTCTGCGTGCAAGAATTAGTTTGGAAAACTACTCCTCACAATTAAATTTATTATTGAAAATCTCTCCACGCATTATTAGTATGTGACTTACAATGATTTAAGGAAGTTGCGTCCCATCAATGATTGTTTCCTCAGTTCACTAATTTGGTAATGACTTAAAGCTGTGCAACAACCAAATAAACATCAGCATCAGCATAAATTAACTGCACAAGGATCTTCAATTATAGATATACGCATAACTACGCAGGCAGACGCAGAACACAGAACCAATTAAGCCTTTTTTGTGCTGATTAAATAAACTACACTTGACGGAGAAACTTCCGAAGAATCTGATCTTCAAAATTATGTTACATGTCATGAAGTAAAGTATGTAGAAAATGATTTTGTACTACAAAATGACAAACATCTGCAAACAACGAAGACACTCTTGATTGTGCCGTGAATGTCTCAACCACATCTTCATCAGATATCATCACACAACACAAGAAGAACACGTGCGTAATTTTTCATCATTAAAATAGCTAAACGTGTTGAAAAAGTGAGAGGTCACAAGTTCTCAGGTTTGGTTTCTCATATGAAGAGAGCAGATGGTGAGAGCTCACCTCGGATACTTTTGTTTCGCGTGCGGTGTTGGCGATCGAGCGAGTTTGCAAATGAACTGGGTGAGCACGACTTGCCTCAGGCAAGTCGTGATTGTATATTGATTGTCTATTAATTAGTGCAGATGCAGTAATTATAAACCACTGATTGTAGTAATTACTAACTGATTTTAGTAATTATTAACTGAGTGATGTTCAAAGGTAGATTGCTTTATCATGTGATAAAAAGTTACTCGTTTCGATTTGATAATGTTTATAAATGAAATAGTATTTTAGGAATTGTGTGTGTGTGTGTGTGTGTGTGTGTAGTAGTAGTAATTATAAAGAAATTGTTTGATGGAAACAATTATTTATAATTGGCACCTGAAATCACATCAAAATATGCAAAGAATGTAAAAATATTGATGAAGATGAGTAGACACAAGTTAAAACTTGTGTAGCATAAAAGAGTAATTTGCGGCCATTGTTATAACTGGGCGGCCTTGTTGTCCAACGGAAAGGAGTTCAATTCCTAGTTGAATTATACACAAATATTGTTCCTGCCTATAACATGCATAGTCGGAAGACAATAGAGAGAAATGGAAAGTCTATGTGTATGCAAGAAGGCTTGAGTCTGAAGCTCAAAGTATTTTGATTAAATGTCTTTTTACACTCGCAGTGTCACAAACCAATAATCGACATCAAGACGTGCCTGGTAGACGCAAATGCTGCGTGAATACGACAAAGTAATGTACCGATTCACGCAAACTCGACAAACAGCTGCTGACATCGTTGAAGAGCTGACATCTAGCACTTATTCTGGCCTTAAACCTCCCAAATTTTCACTGCCGACATTCAAGGGAGTCCATGCGGAATGGCCAACCTTTCGAACTGCATTCTCCACAATGGTGAAGGACTGCAACAAATTCTTGCCTTGCTTCAACCAACCAATGACAACATTCGTCATCTGGACGTCACTGACGAAAACTGCACGATCGCCCGGAGCCGCCTCACTGAACGATACGACTCTCCTCGCGAGGCCGCTCATGCCGCCATCAAACCACTACTGGACCTTCCCGCACTAATGTTCCAGACCGAGAACGGAGTCTACAGAGTGCTGTCCACCGCTCTCACCACCAAGGCTCAACTGGACCTCATCAAACTGGGAGACGTCTCTCAGATTGAAGTGATGATTTTCCATCATATGATGGCTAGAATCGTTGCCAACACGATCAAGGAATTCAACAAATCACTTCCCGATCAGTATGTCCCATTGCTCGACACTCTGACCAAATGGCTCAGCAAAGAAGCCAAATCTATTGGCTAAACGAAACAGATTAAGCACAATAATGCAGGACCCGATGACTCACGTGGAACTTGTCATCACCGAGTACACACGCCGTCTTCTGTCTTGTCTATACAAGAACCCAAGAAGCCTGCACGTGGACGATCCTCTACTACGAAAGGATGTTCATCCTCTCATCAGCAACGGCTTGAAATCACTAAACATCCATCCACGGAACACGCCGGTAAGTCGAAGATCCAATCGCGATCCTCGACACCTGATTCTCCACACCAAGGTCCCTGCATTGTGTGTGCAAGTTCAATCCATCGGACCAGCCAGTGTCCGGAATTCTTCGGCATGAATACGAGTGCCCGACAGGATTAAATCCGAAGCGCGAAGTAACAACCACTGTTACAACTGTCTCGGACACCATTCAGTTAAGGCGTGTACATCCAAATACGTCTGCGCCAAGTGCCAGAAGCGTCACCACACGCTAATCCGCACTGATGCGTCACTCAGCATCATCATGACGTCATGCAGAACAGTCAACGATGCCTATTTCTTGCCAACCAATTTCGATGTCTCTTGGATTCTGGATCTTCCTGCTGCTTCATCACTCTTGAAGCTGTCAAACGTTTTTGACTCGCTATTGAAGGCAAACCAGAAACATTAAATGTCGCTGGTGAACGTTCTACTCAATCACGCGGACGGGTCTCCCTAAGCATCCGTAACCGAACGCATCCAGAGCCTTTATTCATTGTCGACGCAACTGTCTTGTCACAACTAACAACCACATTGCCCGCACACGAGACGGATACTAGCGACTGGACGCACATCAAGCATCTTCCTCTGGCAGATCCAACCTTCCATACACCCGGACAGATCGATATTTTGCTGGAATGTGGATTCGTTGATTTCATTGCACGAGGCAAGAAAATGGAAGGAAAGCCAGGAACCAGAACCCCACCACAGGACTACTGTACTAAACGTTCGGTCCTGTCTGATATTTCCAAGATCTTTGACCCACTAGGACTTTAAGCTCCTACAATCATCATTGCCAAGATTTTTATGCAAGATGTCTGGTCATAAGATCTAATGTGGGATGAATACCTTTCTATTGAACTTCTGGAAGAATGGTACTCAATCGCAAGAGAACTACCCAACCACGAGAAGATCACCTTTCTCCTGCTATGGCAATCAAATTACCAGCGCAGGAGAAAGATTTGTTTTTGCAGATTCTTATGCAAGTCATTGTAAGCCACTGTTAAATGAAACAAGGGAATGTAAGTTCTGAGAAAAATCAAATTATAATGCCACAGGAACAAGTTACTGCTATCATTACGTGTCTTTATGATTTCAGGTCATATGAATATTAGGTCACTGTTAACTTTAATGCTCCAATGAGCAAAATGTCAATGAGAATGTGTCAAATTAAAGAAACAAATTAAGCCACTGTTAACTTAAAAGGTCAATAAAAATACATTAAATTATGTCACAGTTAATTTAAACAAATACGTTGAACTAAATCATAGTTTAGTTACGTCAAATTAGGTCACTGTTAATGTAATCTAGCAAATACGGCAATTTTTAGTCACTGTTAACTTAAACATGTCAATGAAAATACGTCAATTTTTAGTCACTGTTAATTTAAACCTGTCAATGAAATCAACTGTTAATGTAATCAAGTCCATGAAAATACGTTAAATTATGTCACTGTTAAAGTAATCAAGTAAACGAAAATGTGTCAATTTCTAGGTCAATGAAAATGCGTCAATTTGTAGTCACTGTTAATGTAAACACGTCCATGAAAATATGTCAATTTTTAGTCACTGCTAATTTAAACATGTAGTCACTGTTAATTTAAACTCAATGAAAATACGTCTTCCGTCAAATTATGCCACTGCTAATTTGAACAAGCCAATGATTTATTTAAACCTTCTTTAGCTAATTCAAATTAAATATTGTTACCATGAGAATTATGTCACCAAGTTGGGTCTGGAGAGAACTCCATTGTTATGCTACTTCAACCTGTTATCAAATACTAGCAGTTCTATAGGCGAAAGCCTCTACGTAAAAAGAACTTACTTGTCTAATAAATCTTTCATTCATTCATTCATTCATTCATTCATTCTTTCATTCATTCAGATCACCGTCCCTAGAAGACTCGGAACCTCGTCGGATGCCGATATAACTCCACGACTTCTGCAAGCCCAGTGCCAAGGCATTTGCAGCAGCAATTTATTTGCGAACGACAATTAACGGTGTCACCACCTGTCCACTCATAGCTTCCAAATCAAAGTTTGCTCCGCTCAAAAGTACCACCACGTTTAGAACTTCATGGCCCTGTTTGACTGGCTGAACTCCTGGCTCACGTTCGTAAACAATATCAAGTCCCACAAAGGTCTACCTCTGGACAGACCGTACGATCTGCCTGTACTGGATTTGGTTACATCCGAACAAAGGGAAATCTACGTAGCCAACAGAGTTACGCAGATTCATGAGCATTCTCGAAAAACAATGGCATCATGTCATATCCGAGGAGAACCCCGCTGACCGTGGATCTCGTGGCCTCATGCCGCAGGACCTCCTGACCTGTGCACTATGGTGTAACGGTCCAACCTGGCTTTGCGAACCATTCGTCCCTCCCGACAAGAGCGTACTGAGTGAACCACACGTAGAGGAACTTCCATTGGTTAAAAAGCAATTGAAGCTAAAACGACCACACATAATGGTCACTACCTCCTCGACCGAGCAGCATTTCCTATTGCGCTGCCTTAGTCGAATTTCTTCCTGGACCAAGGCGGTCCGCGTTACCGCCCTGATATTGGCAATCCAGGTCAAGAAATCCTTTAGTGGTGCCGGCTCGCTGCAGTTGGCCTCAAACCACCTTGCTCAAGCGGACCTCTAGCTCATCAAGCTCCTTCAAGATATCAGCTATCCGAACCTACCGGATGCTATCAAGGCGAAGTTCCCGCGTAACTACTTCTGTTACAACAATTTCAAGAATCTTCATCTCTTCATGTTAGAAGATGGAATCATCCGAGTAGGCGGACGTTTTCAACACTCCGCTCTTCCATTTGGTGCCAGACATCCAACTCTGCTCCCAAGAAGTCACCCAATGGTAAATGCTTTGATCTTTCACACTTGTGTGACTTTAGCACACGCTGGCAAGAACACCACACACAGTCACACAGCTACTTGCGACACAAGTTTTGGATCCCGAATGCGACCAAGAGTCTGTCAAGTCTGTCATCGACAAGTGCCTGTTGTGCTTCCGGTACGCTGCTAAGCCGACTACTCAACCCATGGGTCAACTCCCATCAGCACGAGGCAACGCAAATCGACTCTTCTTTTACACTGGCGTGGACTACTTCGGACACTACGAACTTAAGTCATTCGAAAAGAGATCCGGCAAGTACAAGGTGTATGGGAGTCCTGCGTTTAACTCGTGAAGACGCACCTCAAGAAACTGATCCTCGAAGATACATGGGAAACCTTCGAGTCCCTGCTGTTGTTTGTCGAACCCATCGTGAACTCCAGCCCACTTCTTGATTGGCGTTGCTCCCTTGATGATCCCAGAAGAGGATACCGTCGATGACCGTAGATGGACATCTTCCCTTTCATTTCTGAGAGAGCTCTCCCTTCTCTTAAACCTCATTTAATGGGATGTGGGGCTACGACGCTGTACAAACTGGTTCAGTTCGGTTCCAAGCTAGAACCTGCCAAAAGCAACAAGTACGATGGTCCTAAATCATCTTCGGAGTCGTCCAACCGTTTTACCGGAAAGACGAAGACCTTCTCTCCTTCTAACTCAGCATCCCAACAATCGGACAATCAGCGTGCCAAGTCAGCACGCTATTCTCAGTCATCACGACCTACACCACGGTCAGACGCACCTCAGCGGCAAGCTGAGACGTCAAATCGTCAGCACGCACGTCAAGCCACTCCGTCCACGTGCACCGTCTGCCAGAGTGACCAACACTCTACGGCAAACTGTCGCCGACCACGACCGACCACTCGGTTGGCTCAGGGACCACAAGAGGTTCCCCAACAGGTAGCCAGTCCTCCCCACGTCCCTTCACAGGAAAACGGGAGGGGTCAGTGACGATAAGAGGGTTCGTCGTCACTCACCCACTCATCCAAGACCCTCACCGTCTCATCCCAACTCTGCCAATCGTCTTCAATGACTTCGTGTTCGATGCATTACTCGACACGGGGTCCACTATTTCTGTTGTTTCCAAAGCCTCCCTTCCGGAGGATTTTGTACTGCTACCCTGGACGTTAGGTCCAATCCTCATGTTGGATGGCAGTAGTACAATGCCTGTGGGTTGCGTTTCACTTGGTTTCTCACTAGAAAACCGGGCCTTCACTCACTCTTTTGTCGTGTTGGAATCCTTCCATGGATTTCTGTTTGGGATGGACTTCCTCCATCAATGCGGGTTAGTGGTGGATATGGGATCCCTTCTATGGGGTTTCTCTGATTCATTTCCTCAGGAGTTCTTTCCTCTTAAAACTTCCAGTTCTGAGGACGCCACCTCCCGTAATCTCCAACTGTTGACAGAGTTCGAAGAGGAAGACATTGCACGTCTCCTCTCCGAATTCCCGGACGTCATTGACGCTCCTTTGGGTCGCATCAAAGGTGTGAAACACCGAATTAAGCTCATCGAGGAGCACCCCAAACGTCAACGTCCTTACTCAATGTCTCAGGTCAAGCTAAATGATGCTAACAAGCAAATTGACTACATGCTCGAACTTGGGATAATTAGGAAAAGTCAATCTCCGTATGCTTCTCCAATCCTTCTGAGGGATAAACCAGATGGTTCTTACCGCTTCTGCGTAGACTATCGGCATGTGAACTCGTTGACTCCCAACGATTCCTTCCCGATCCCCCGAATTCAGGACCTCCTCCGCCGCCTGGCAAATGCACGATACATAAGTACCATGGACGCGGAGAAAGGCTACTGGCAGATCCAGTTAGACCGGTCCAGCAAAAAGTACACTGCTTTCTGCACTGACAGAGGGTTGTTTGAATACAACTGTATGCCCTTTGGTCTCAAAAACGCCCCAGCGACGTATCAACGGATGATGAACGAGCTGCTGGAAGGTCTAGGTGACTTCTGTCTGGTCTACCTAGACGATGTTCTTGTGTTCAGTAAGTCTTTCGCTGAGCACAAAGAACACCTCCGCATTGTACTCGAACGATTTCGGAGTGTAAATCTGACTCTACTTCGTCGCAAGTGTCACTTCGGCAAGTCAGAAGTCAACTTCCTCGGCCATGTAGTCTCCGAAAAGGGGATCTATATGAACCTGGAAAAGGTACGTGCTATCAAAGCCGTACAACCTCCCCGGACACGCAAAGAATTACGCTCGTTCCTCGGGATGGTTAACTGGTACCACCGGTTTGTTGATGGGTTCGCGACGATTGCGAAGCCCTTGACTGAGCTGCTAGCTCAAGGGACTAAGTTCCAGTGGACCGAATCCGCTGAGACAGCCTTCAAAGCTGTCAAAGACTCCCTCATTGAGGATCTAATCCTCGCACATCCCGTTTTTGGACAGCCTTTCGTTCTGAGAACAGACGCCTCTGATTACGGTGTAGGCGCAGCTCTCTCTCAGGTTTCCCTTGAAGGAACTGAGAAGATTGTCTGCTTTGCAAGCAGAACTTTAAATTCTGCTGAGCAGAATTACTCCACTTCCGAGAAGGAGTGTCTCGCAATCGTGTGGGCACTGGAAAAGTACCGAGAGTACTTAGAAGGTCATGAGTTTGTCATCGAGACAGACAACACTGCTCTCACATACCTTCATAAAATGAAGAACTCCAACCAGCGATTAATGCGCTGGGCTTGGCAACTCCAAGAGTGGTCTCCACTCATCCGACACATAAAAGGTAGGGACAATATCGCTGCGGATTTCCTTTCTCGAAATCCAGCAGAGGATAACATGCCATTTGACAAGGAACATGACTACATGTATCCTCCCATTCCATTCTGTCGTGTTTCTCAGGTAGCCCCACAACCTGGTTTAACATTAACTTGTGGAATCGACAGACAAGTATTAGTTGGACACCAAGAAACAGCTGGTGAAGAGTTCCTAACTAAATATAGTGCTAATTGCTATGCAAAGTTTTGTGAGATTTTGTACAGGATTGAAGGACAGTGCCTCCTCCCTGTTATCCCTGAATCTTTAATTCCGGAAGTGCTGTACGCCTTCCATGACCACGTCACAGCTGGTCACCAAGGAGTAAAACGGACCTTGGAAAAACTCCAGAGATCTGTTTACTTTGAGGGAATGGCGAAACACGTACAGGAATACGTGAAGACCTGTGCAGTTTGTCAGCGGACAAAGGCTGACAACAGGAAGCCTCCTGGACTCATGCAGACCTCTGCAATTGCCACGCCGTGGGAAACTCTTTACGTGGACCTCATGGGGCCATACGTTAAATCTTTCCCTGGAGGATACACCTACATTCTAGTAGTGATCGACTCCTTCACCAAGTGGGTGGAGATCTTCCCCATTAGGGATGGAACAGCTGTACGTATCGGCAAGCTGTTGGAAGAGCAGCTCTTCTGCAGGTTTGGTATGCCTAATGTCCTTGTAAGTGACAACGGGACGAACTTTACTTCAAACATTATGGCTTATCTTTGTCGTGAATGGGGTGTGAATCACCGATTCACTTCCCCATATCACCCCCAATCTAATCTAACTGAACGTGCTAATCGCACCATTAAGACCATGATACGAGGGTATCTCGATGGTCAGAACCACAGCCGTTGGTCTCGGTTTCTTCCTTTTCTGGCAATGGCCATTAACAACTCCATTCAGGAGTCTACGGGCTTTAGTCCTGCCCAATTATTGCTTAACAGGGCCCTTAAGGTCCCATTTGACATTTCACTCGGCTTGTCTTCCGATGACACCTGTAACCTTCTCCACATTGTTCCACAGTGTCGTGAAGAAATTGTCTTCCAACGACA
>JAQGAD010001180.1:0-22567 GCA_034696625.1 Isotomurus palustris | reverse complement strand
CTCAACAATCTCCTCTCATTCGAATGAATTCAGCCACAACGTCAACCTCACGAACGAACGAACTCCACGAACCACTTCGTGGATTCCAGCCAACAACGAAATTAGTAAAAACTTCCACACAACCCCACAAAATGCTAGCGGAGAGTTTTAAACGAATCTTCGAAGAATCCTCCTCCTGGAAGGGTCACTGGAGCTCAGAGAACACAGCACGCCAAGTTCAGAAGGTCTTTTTTATGGAAACATTGATGATTGACTTTTTAGTGCACGAAAGCTTTGTGAAAGTCGTGTGTGCGATTTCCCGTCTCTGCATCACCTCCGGAGGAAACGCCACCGCCCAACAAAATAACAAACGTCAAAAGTCAACGACTTGCAGCCTCAGAGGTCACAGGTCATCGCTGATTGTCACTCCGGTCAGAAGGACGGACGAGGGCCTCGTCAGGAAGAAGTTCGCTCTCACCCCAAAGGGCCTCAAAAAGGAACTCCTCCTCCAATCAGAGAACCCAGGTGAGTCACAAAACATTCTTCTCCATTTCCTACAGAAAGGGAGACGAATTGATTTGACCTGATTTCGTTGATTACATTTTCTGAATCTTTAAGAATGGCTGACCGTATTAATTACATAATTTTTAATAAGGTGAGGGAAGTATGATGCGTAATTTGGTGCAGGAGGGCCGTCCTATTCCTTCTGCGAACGCGGCGGACGGACGGCGAAATGGAAAGGCGGAGGGATCTCTCGGTCCTACGGAGCGAAGTAAAAGAGAAAAGTAGTTTAATTCAAAAATACTAATTAATTAATTAAGGACTTCATTGTGTGATAACCTCGACTTCAACTGACTTAGCGTGGTAAGTAATTACCTGCTAATTATTAATTAGTAATTAAGAGAGACGGTTTACGGTTGGAGGAATATTAATTCACTGAACTGAAGAAGCCTTAGTTAGAAAGTGTTGAGAGTTCGGAAGTTTGAAAGTTTCGAGGAAATCTGATTAAAGTGTTGATTAATTAATTAATTAGCCAGATAAGATGAGTAGCATTAGAATACCTAACATATTTTGTTTTCCTTCGCATTTCTTGTTTGCGTTTCACGTAGGACTTTTATTAATTAAATTTAGTGAATTAACCACAGGTGTGTAAATTGATTGATTGATGTTTGATATTTTATTAGGTCAGCATTAAATTTACAAAGTCGAAGGTTGAGAACTTGAGGAGGAGGAGGAGGAGGAGAAGGCGAGAATCTAAAAAGCTCCGAAGTTGTGCGTGTGAAAGAATGGATATCCAAGAATACATGCTCGCGAGCAGTTTGTCCTTACCAACTTTTGTCGACCTCAGCTTCATTTCCATGAGTGTCGACACTTCCACCTCCGCCTCACCAACTCAACTCCATGTGTGTCTCCTTGACTCTTCCAACACTGCGAATACGGAGTGACCTTGAGCAGAGAGGCTGTGGGCTGAGGATGTTGATGAGAGTCAAAAGGATTCTGTGAACAGACATTAATAAACTGACAGACTTCATTGAGATATGGTGATGTCATTTTGTGAAGTAAAACAAAGAGAATGTGTCGGAAAGGAAGAAATGAGAGACTCGTTCTGTCTGGCGTTTCCACGTGAAATAAGAACATCCCAATCCTTGTAATGTTTTCGGCTTCAGCCTCGTCCCACACTCATTTAATTTATTCTTCACCCTCATCAACACTTTTCATTCACTCACATTTATTAATTCCACTGGAAACCTTAAGCCTCATTAAGTAGGAGTTCCTTCAAGCAAAACTAACGAATAAGTATTTCATCTTCTTCAAAACTCATGTCGTCGTCTTCTTTTGCAAATATAAAGTAAATCAAATAGCAGTTTGCTTCATTCCTTCATTTGCCAGCAGTTGCAGAATGAGGAGATTGGATTTTTAATGCTGAAAGGATTCACTGAGTATGAGTTACTCCGATGGTAACGATACTCCCAAATAAATGCGATACTTAATAAATATTCACTCATTACATACCACTTATCTAGAATTAGTCGGTTTCAAATTTTTGACTCATTTATGGGAAGGCTCTGTCTACCTGTTGGTCTGTCAGTCTGTCGCGTTAACTCTATTTTCTCACAAAAGGCCCAACATTTTCAAATTTCCAAATATTACGAGTTGTGGGACAGGGAATCTTCATAATTGTTTGCTACCCTGAGTGTCAAATTCATCAGGGTTAAAGGTAAAAGAAAATTAGAATTCAATTAGGGGGCTGTCGGTAGGAAGGACTTAACCTCTGTATTACATCATAACCCATTTAAAGGAGCTATGATCTACAGGTCAATAAAAATTTACTTTTAATAATACTTTGAGACTCTAGGTTAAATGATGGCTACTAAGATCGCAATCAACACTGATTACATCTCACCGTGTACTGACCTGTGGGGGCCATGGGGGAGGGGTGGGGTTGGGATAGCAGATTCGTTAGAACGGTGGAGATTCTTTCACATCATGAAGGATGCGAGCAACTCCACGTCAGAAAAAGTACCTTCCCACTAGCATAACCAAATTAATGGATGAAAATTATTTTTTTGTCATCGGCAAGGAAAGACTGGCTTATTTTAGAAGAACACAATTCTACGTGCCATTCCCGAATCTTTGTTGTGTTGGGTTAATAACGTTCACCGAAATGAATTTCACTCTGAGGTTCATCTTCGGTCTTTTTTTGCTGATTGCAGATAAAAGCCGTTACGATATACCGAGTTTCCAAATTCATGACAAATTGACTGGCTTCAAAATTGTGCACTGTGTGTAATGAGTATGCGGGGTATCATGATGGAACGCCCTCAAAAATTTAATTTTGACGAACATAAAATCCTCACATTTGTAGTAAGCAATTAGCAAATGTGAAGTTCTAGTCTCCATTTAAAAGAAAGCCTTTCGTGAGATTTCTAATTTTGATTGTTAGTACGATGGACGGGTATTTTTCGGTCTTGTGATAAGAGGTGACTAGAAAGAATTCGGAGATAGCTTCAAAAATAGAATTTCTGAACGACAAGACAGTGAACATCAACATGTAAAGAAACCAGAAAGAGATCGCTACCAATTTTTCTCGTGCGTTAAATAAAAATTACTACAACATTGACATAGTTTCTGCACTTTTTATTCCTGAATTGGTCTGGTATTAGTGATTTATTTATGACTTGTGCAACGAAAAACTACTCATTCCGGATCAAAAAAATTCCTTTGAAGATCTTTATTTCCCTCTTTAACAAACAAAATTCAATGCTAGATTAACGAGTTTTGAAAAGTGCATGATTAGTTGGATTAAGTCTTGCAAATCTGAAAACAATTCCCCAGAAGTAAAATTAAGTATTGTTTTTGCAGCTGAGGTGGAATTGGGAGATTTGAATTATCTTTCTTAGCAGTTGGGTGTCGGGAAGGCGGTTATGTTGTCACCAGTTTTATTCATGGATTGTCCAACTGGCCATTCACACACATTAATGACTGTATTGAAGTGGAGGCCTGCAGGACAATTGTGAAGTTCAGCAACTCCATTGCTGCATTGAAAGAATTTGCCACAGTCTTCAGGATGTCGATGGAATATCTCCGTGTCTCCGTTCAAGCACATTAAGTCTTCTTTTGCATGAAATGTCTTTATGGATTGAAAACAATCATTTTACTTATTTTTAATCATTTCGACTTTTCATAAAAATTGAGTTGAAAAAATTATGTTCTTAGTTCTTACCTGGATCAATAGTACACAGCAAGTGAAAAATGCAAACAGGATCATTTTTGTTTTAACTCTATGGTGAGGAATGTTTGGGAGTTGAATAAATTAACAGAGATTAGAGCTGCGTGAATTTTCTCAATATTTGTTCCTTCCCGATGCAAATCCTCGCAAGTGATGGCTGACGCGTCTGAATAAATAAGTTAGCTGGAGAGCTTAAAAAGTCGTGAATTGGATTTGGTTTTGACGATTAACGAAACTGTTCATGACCCACTGACAATGACAGCGTGATTGATATTCGTAGAATGCCAAGGTCAATGTGAATTACTTGCTTGCTTTTAAATTCGGAGAAATTTTGCTAATAGAATATTACAACGGATTTGTTACAAGTGGAGAAGTTCTAGTTAAAGTTCAAGTAGCAATTGTCACGTTTCCAGGAATTGAGGAATGAATAATGTGACGCAGATTGTCAAGTTTTACTTCGTGAATTTGTATTTGAAGCTGCGTTGAGTTTGAACATGTCGGTAACACTTGAAGCTTCGTGTGCATTATTACTTATTATTAACTGAATTAAACGATCTGATTTGAAGTGTTGAGGAAATGAATACGGATGATGTTATTGCAGACGGAAAACATGGTGTCTTTCAAACGGGAAAGTCATTAACATATGTTTTAGATAGACTACTACTAACTTCCATTTCCTGCTGAAGGCCAGAAAATTCATTTGGGTTTAATGATGAATTTAATGTTTAATCATCAAACCACTTGTCGCACGTGTGATTGAAGTGTTAGAATAATTAGTTAATTATTTTAATATTAAGTATTAGGACTTGAAAAACAAAGGATAAAAAACCGATACACCTTTGACACTTTATCGCTAATTAGAAACTTAATTGAAGAGTAAAGTGCAGGTAGTGGTACAAATGTAAATCTAATGGTACTTTTCAGCTTCAGGTCAGTCCAGAAATTAGTCATAAGTTGCCAAATGCAGCAAATATCAACGCAATCAGTGCTTATGATTAAAACATTGGCACATTCAAGAGGCAGTCTCAGTTAAGAAAAATCATCTTCCTTCTGAACTGGATAATGGGCAAAGGTGAGCAATAGAAGAACAAGAAGTATTCATTAAACAATTTTAAGTAAGCAAATTAAGTTTACTTCTCAGCCTTCAGTAATTGTTTAGTTCTTACTCATTTAAAATAACACAAGCAGTAAATTTTCTGTTGGCATTGAATGGAAAAACGAGATAATAAATTGATAGGCAGATACGATACCCTTAAATATGAGAAAAGTGAAATATTTGCCTAATAATATATATATGCTACGTAACTGAAATCTAATACTTAATCAGATAATAATACTATTAATCTCAATTTGGGGAAATTCATCCCGTTAGTTTCAGGTATTAGCATAAAAATGAACCTTACAGTACGTTAAGTTGCGAAGCACTGAAAAAATGTAGATTAAGATTAATATGAAAGCCAACAAAAGCCATCGTAACGAATACAATTCTGAGAGAGAATAAAAAATCCAGTACAAGAGTTACAAACTCAGGGTTCGAAATTCTTCTCCCTCAGTCACTACAATGAAGGATTTAAGAATACACTCTTGATAGGATCATCTTTATGGGATCTTCTTCTAGCGACCAGTAATGTTTTTTACGGTTGGCCACCGGCAAGAGAAACATAGGGACGAATAAAGTATAACAAGACACACGAATCTACTTCAGAAGTCATTTCCAAAACCGGATTGATGTTAGTTGTTCATCGTTATTTCCTTGTTCCAGCAATATGAGAATAGAGACCAGTCTGTTCATGCTTCGTTGAAGAAAAGATGCTCTGAAAGTCACCAGTTTTAAACCTACTCACACTTCACGAGCAGATTCGACCTAATCCACAGTCGGCCAAGTCTCCAAGTCAGCTATAAAGAGCAGACTCAACTCGGTACGAAGGATACATTCGTCCTTCACATGATAGCAATACAGAACAAAGATCACGACCTTAAACAGGTCTTTACTCAAGCAGGTTAGTTTTTTGTACGCTTTCACCATACGAACAGAATCTAAACTGGACACTATATTTCTTAGACGTCTAAGTCTTATTTTAGATGGTTTTATCACTTCCACAAAAATTGACCACCATACGAAGTTCCTCATCTTCTTTTTGTTGCTGAGTGCAGCGAGGAGGCAATTTGAAGCCAAGGTGGGATACGCTCACAAACGCGAGCGAAAAGCTACCGCTGACAAGCGCAACCGAAAAAGTACCGCTCACGTGCCCATTCGAGCGGGGATGTGGGTGGTTTTAACATCGGCAACTCTGAGTCGGGTGAGTGAGCGAAAGAATGAGTCGTGGGCGGGTGAGTGAACGGTCTAAAATTCAGCGAATTGAAAGGAGTAAGTAATTTAGTGAGACCAGGCACAGACAGCACAAGTGGTAGTGCATCTGTCTGTGCAGTCGGTAGTGTGCCGAATGGGGCACTGGGTTCCCTTCCCAGTGCAGGTGTGGGTTTTTCCCTGAGGGTTTCCCCACACTACACACTATCTCTGGTGCGGTATCACCTGCTCTGTACGGAAGAGCCTGGAGAAGGTGATACCATAGGTAGGCAACACGCTAAATACTTGCTATGAAACTTGCTATGTTGAAATCTATAAGTAAAAACTAATAAAAAAGTGGCCGTCCTGGAAATCCCTCTGGGTGTGCGCCAGGACGTTAAACCCAGCAATTAATTTTTTAAAGTAATTTAGTGAGAAAAGTGGTCGTGAGCGGGTACGTGAGCAGTCTGAAAACGAGCGACTCTGAATAAGTGAGTGAGTGAACGAAAAGTTGAATCCTGAGTGAGTTAGCGAAGAGTTTCATCGTGGGTGAGTGAGAGATACACTTACTCACACTCACAGCTCATTTTTATTACGCCCTTAGTGGCTCATAGTTTTTATATTTTTTGCCAATAATAGTAATTAAATGTGCCGTCTACATTTCTATTTCCATTTTTAGCTGCATTTTACTGTGTCATGTTCCCAAAATGTCAATTAGTTTAGTTAAAGGGTTTTCCTCTTCAAGGCTTTGATATTTAGATCCCTTGGGAATGGAACAAATTTCATTGACCAAATTTGTCAACTTCATGGCCAAGTCTCAAAACTGTGCCGATTTGAGCCTGATAATGCTAGGCTTATAATGTTTGCCATGTAAAGCATTTTCTCTGCCTTTATGTAAATGGACCATATTCTGTCTACTTGTTTGTCTCAAATCGCAAAAAAAGAGACTTGACAAACGAATGAGTTTGACATTCAAATACATATATAGGAAATTATATTTGTATTCTCTTTGAGGGATTCCGTCGTCGTAAACGAACGCACTCCTTGGGTGTATGTTCCCATTGTATTTATTGATGCTGCTTATGCTACGAGTTTCTTGAATGAGAAGATCATACTAATATCTGTGATTTTAAAAACTACTAAAACTAAAAAAAATAACTTTCTTCTTTTTTGCAAATCTGGAACCCAGAGAAAATCTTGGATTTGATTTTGAGCTATTTTGAGGACAGAGTCAAACTTTTTTGCGATAATATAATTATTTACTGATCCGGAGTCGTCTAACAAAATTCCGTTGGTCCTAGGATTTTTAAGCATGAAGTAATGGAAGAGGCTTCGGTGAGAGAGAGTGAAGTAGAGTTTTTGAGAAGGAGTGAAACAGGGAGTTCTTGTCCCAGAATTGTCTCTGTCGGATTTGTCTGATTCGGATTTCTGAAATCTACTTGTGTTTAGGCTTTGTCAAAATCTCAAACGTGATAAATACACCCGGTGAAGGTACACTGAAATGAAAAATCACAAATGACACATTTGTAAGAACATTTCTTTTTGAAGTAGATTGTTTACAAATGCGGACTTTCAACTGACATGTGACATTTAAAAGAATATATCGGAGGATTCGATTATTTCTCCACTCTTTGTACTTGATTGATTTTTCTGATTTATTTTAATCATGCGTTGTCGAACACTTCACAAATGATTTTTGATAAAAAAACACATTTGCTTAATCAAACCGCCTACGTTCAGATTCATGTGTCGCATTTTTTATGACATCCCATTTATAGTTCACACACTTCGTCACCGCATAGATGAATTCGGGGGAAATGTTCTGGGGGACAAATTACGATATTGGAAAAAACAGATGTGAATTAGCGGTAATTTTTTTTGCAATTGTATTGCAATTGTATTGTTATTTCTTCGTTGCCTTCCCGGGTATTTAAGTACAGACAAAGTGCAACAACGTATAACAGTTAACAAATGTAGCTCTGGTAAAAGAGATATCTTACTATTGTAGCTATCCGAGGCCGCAATTTTCAAAGCCTGACTCATATTGCTCGCAGTTAATAACAAGTTTCAAACGCAAAGCAGATATTAGTACCAATCCGTACTTTTTAAAGGCAGATGTATCATTCATCACTTCAAAAAAGTTAACTTACTCAAACAAAATTGCATTTAAAGCTGTCGAGGTGTCCACTGTACGGAAGCTGAAGTCTCAACTACTTTTCGCTTGCGTTGTTGGAATTGGGCACGGAAAATCTTCTCCGGACAGCACGGACTGGCTTCTAGGTTCTTGTTGAGACTTAAACTTGCAGTCTGAAAAATCACGAATCCATGAAGTAATTCCGTCGAATTCGATACAAGCTGCGGGTTTGACTGTGCATTCATTGCCTGCAGATTAAAAAATTATTATTAGTGAAACAAAAACAATGCAAATGACGTAATAATAAGTTTTGAAAAACAACACCACCCACAGCTACCTACAAATCCCGTCATTTACTCTCCATCGAATTTCGTATCCCAAGTGTTATCCAAATTTTGTTTAGTAAATAATAAAAAGACTGACGATGTGTGTGCGATGATTTCTCGCAAGTCAGGTTGTGTGTGCAGAAAAAAGGAGCCAGTCTAGAACATTTTCAAACGACAAAGGGAGATAGTACTCCGGCTGATTAGCTGTGCAGATTGTAAAGATCAATTGGAAATGATGTGCTGTGAGTTGTAAGACTCTTGTGTAAGAGTCATTACCGTTATAGCTTATAAACGGACTCACATGCATCTATATCAATATCTGAACTACTTACCGTAGAACTTGTGGCTGAGGCCACACATACGTCACTCGCTCCATCCTAACGCTCGACGAGTGGTAACGACAGAATGGTGGTCCCTGCTTCCTCTTACAATAAAGGTGTCTGCTGAAGTTACCTGAATGCCCGACCTGAAACGCACACAAACATTCATAAAATACAAATAAATGATGAATTGCTTACCCAAATGGCAGATTAGAGTCCTTGAAGGGATAACTGTCTCCTCCAGAGTACACCCAGCATGCTCCTGCTTGACACCATCCGCCGCTTCACTGGATTCTGGAGAAACAAAATTAGTAAATAATATTACACAAACACACAAATTAATAAAAATTTTCTTAATTGTTAATTGCTTACCTTACTTGATCCTGGTGGTGAAAAAATATAGTGGTAAACACAATAAGTAACAGACGTATGAAAAAAATGAGTAACTTGTTTTGGAATTGCAGGGAGGTGGAAGGAGGAGGACACTTCATCCTCAGCAGGGCACGGACTGGCGTTTGGGATTGATTACCAAATCTATTCAAATTAGTTGGTTCTATCGGAGACTAAAACTCATGCACACACCCCAGAACACATACAACACAAATGATCCGATGTTTTCTTGATTTTATGGTCTAGCAGAGCACATATAATGATCCGGAGTATAAATTATGTTTTGTTCTGACAGATATTACCTCAATATAATTGGAAATCGAGTGATAATATATTTCTTTTGATTATAATTTGTTCATTATTCTCAAGAAATCCTTGTTTATTTAAAAGATGTTAATTAATTCCTAAGTTTTCTCATTCCTTAGTCAAGTTATGGGAATCACTTGCACCGGCACGCTTATTACTCTGTAATCATGTTTAATCCACTGGTGTTACTTAGGGCCAAGCACATTGATTTAAAGCATAAATAACAGTACAATTGTGTTATTTCAGTACAAGATGGGTGGATTTCTAAGATAGCACAAGAATTGGATGTCTTTTCCTAAAAAACGCGTTGACTCTACGAATGTTTCTTGGGAAAAAATGCAACCAGAACAATTCACACGGAGTTAAATGTTACGGGGACTCTAATCAACGGGTTCCGGCGTACGAGCTCCCGCTGCTTATTACAACTTATTATCCCGCTGTTTGGAAACGTTTCCACGTACGAAATATTCGACACGCCATTTGTAGGAAGTTAAAAACGAATACTGCTGGTTCCGTGCAAGACCGAACTGTGATTCTTTCATCGCTGAATCATTTTCAAGTGAAAACTTGTTCGTTGAACCATCGATGAAAAAAATGAACAAAATCAAAATACTGACCCCAAGAACATCCAGTATTAATTCTTCATAGAATAGGATTTGCATGACTTTATCCATTGGAGTAGTAGAAGAATTCGTGGGTGCACGGCAGTAAGAATCAGCTGGCAGTAAGCAAAAGTAAAAACTATATTTAAAAAAATATGCATGTAATACTTTGTAATTCTTTTATTGTAAAGACTATTAATTTTTTATAAGTATTCAGCAAAGCAAGTTATGTTATATTGGCATAATTTGTGTTTTAAAACCAACTTCATTATTGCAATCGCATTTTAAAAAGAGCACATTTGCAGAAACTTATTACCTGGTTGTGATTCTCATCTCATATTAAATGACTTTAGCAACTCGAGCGACATGAATATATTGTTTTGTAACAGTTTGTCTTTGCTTCTTAACTTTACAGAGTTTTATGTGTGGTTGGTGGTGGTTCGAAGTAAAATGGCTATGAATTTTGAAAATCTCATCATTTGATCATTAAGAGAAAGAGCATATTTGCAAAAGATCATTACCATGTGGATATGAATCGGAAATTTTACAACTTAATCAATTTTGACTACAAGGCTTATAAATTTTCCTCTTCACCGTCCTCCTTCGTGCTTGACTTACACGATTTTAAGTTTGCACGTTTGTGGTAAGTACCCAAATTGACATACAGTATATATAACAAGCTGAAACGAATTGCTTTAATGATAAATATCTCTGAATTGAAGGCTGAATTAATTAATTAAATGATTTTTACATATTATATATCTACAAAACCTACTAAATCTACTATCAACATTCGGTCTTATTCGACAATTAAGTGTCACTTTCTTCTAGAAAAGCAGCTACTTCTTCTTCATTTTTGAAGTATTCCGTTTCGTTTGATGAAAAGGATGTTAATAAGCTTGTGAGCAATAACATAGCCTGTAGCCATACGAGCCATAGTAATGCACGATCACCTTCGCGATCCTTGCGTTAGCTTCGGTTAGTTTCTTCTTCAGAAGAGACGACCTTCCAACTGCTTCAGTTATTTCCTTCCTTGACGGTTTTAATTCCATAGAAGCACCCAGCACCTGCTTGGTTAGCTTTTCTGTTTCCTGCTTCCATTGATATCCCTCGGAAAAAGCCAAATCTGCTGATAAGATTTCCTGCAAAACGGAAACAAAACAAACACTGTCACACTCAACCAGTGAAATCAGAGCTTTTTAGGTGGTTCTGAGGTAACACTTTTTTGAACACCTTAAGAATGACATATATGTAATAACTAATTTTGAGTAAGACGAGAAGATTGAATTTGCTTCACTTAGTACAATTTCTTCTCCCGTCTTTATCTCACTTAACCACCACCATCATATTCTAATAGAGAGCACAGCAGCAACATTTGAATCTTATAATACCTGAATCTGATAGTCCTCGGCTGCCTCTCTCCACAAATAGCTCTATCAAATAGAAAATGCCACGATAACGAGATATTTATTCAAATTTTTAGATCGTTCCGTCATCGAAATGTGCTCTTCCACAAGACATCTATTTTCCCACGGATTGCAGCGTTTTTAATTACCACGTGGATAATTACAACGAAGTCCTGGTTGACGCATTCTGCAGTCATGACATTTATGACGACGCCGTTCCAACTGATCCACCTGCGCCATACTCTGCTGGAGGAGAATGAATTGAGGAGAAAACTCATGAATATCTTGGGGCCCATACTGTTTAAATGCTGAACCACTTCTGTTTTAAACTTTTTTGTTTTTAGCCCATTCAATGTAGGCTTATTTAGTGCTCTTCGTAACTAAAATTCCTGCGACCATTATCCAAAATAAGCACTACTGAGAACAAAACTTATCGAACGATGTGATATCTGTGTCCGTTATATTCGAATTTTCGGTTCGTGGTATCCCTACTTTCAGATAAATGAATGCCCACAATAAATCACTAAAAAGCTCAAAAAAATCACTGTAACGGTACATGATATGAAATTATTTTGGGATGACAGGCGTTGTAAGGAACATCCGGCTTTCCCGCATCTTACTTTTGTCATATTATTTTTTTTCGTCACTATGCTTGGATTCTGAGTATCTGTCGATGCATCATTGTCTTAATTAGTAATTCTGACATGAGTTACCGACAATACATTTTGGAGGAAGGTACAGCACTGCATTGCTCTTAAAATTAACTCTCGTGTTTATAGCTTTCTCGCTAGTCTAAAATATTCTTAACACTCGCACAGACTTAGATCCAAAGTACTGTGGCCCAATTATATTCGAAAAAGCGTATATCTGTTCCACGGATGCCACACTTTTGGTAGCGGAATATCGGGATCTTTGTCAACATCCAAATTTAAAAGAGCATCTGTATTAACATTTGTATTTTTACCTCTAAAAGGATTTCTAACCAAATGATGTACACAAGTATTGGGACAAAATAAATTGTCCTGGTGTGTGCACACTGTGAGTGCCCATTTCTTTTTTGGTTGAGTGAAGTCTACTTGTAACTGAGGTTCTGTGAATGTGTCAGATATCATGTGTATCGGTGACTCTATGCTCTGTAACTCTTGTACTTTAAACACCAATTGATGTTTCGTAAAAGAGCACAGAGTAGACTATGCTCTCCAAAGTTGCGTAATAAGCAAGGTCCCGAAATCTTTCACTCTTGTTCGTCGAAAATTTGAAATCAAAACTATTGGGCAATTTCGATCGGAATCTCTGGGCATAAATATTTATAGAAATTGGGTGGGGCTGATTATTTATTCTGTATTTGTTACAATCAGATACAGTTCTTTTATGTTAATTATGTCATTCTTATTATGTTAAAACATGTTGAGTACAGGTTGATGACTTTCGAATTCAAAAACGTCCTCTTCCTTGTCTGTATGCAAGAGCAGGGGTTGCCGCGTAGAGCGCTAAAGCAGTTTCTAAAGGTTTACTCAAGGACGCACATGGATTGTTTTTGCTCTTCTATGTTTTGCACACAATCAAACCTGCTTGCCACAGGTAATCTGTAAACAGGAAACTTATTGGGTAGACAGGTCAAATTAAGATCCAGTTTGCCTAGCCGTAAAGGACGTACGCTACAAACTTTCGATCCGTACTAAAAGTTGTACACGGGCCTTCTTTTACCTTTTTATTATAAACGTTTGAGCTCAAGATGTCCTAGCTCAACTTTTTTCTTGACGGTTGGATTCCTTAATGTGAATTCAAGTACAACAGACTCCAAACCTTCTTTGCTGCATATCCTGTCAACGTGACTTAGCTAAATGATGAATCACCGACATTGGGGTAAGACGATAGTAGTATATAAAATATGTAATTGGCCGAGGTTCATAGGGAATTTCGGCCAATGCTTTTTAAAGGTAAATATTGATTTTTTGCTAAAAATCCGATTTAAAACAGTTGCGAATAGTGTGCGAAACCTAATGCGAAATCTCTGCACATACACGCACACTTTACACTTGCAGTGTGACTTTGTAGCCTTTGTGAGGTGAGTATAAGTTAATTTGGGGGTGTGGTCAAGGCTGGATTATATGTGGATAGGAAGATAACACACACACAAACACGGATGAGTTGATGATGAGATGATTGTGTTGTTGTGTGTAAACTAACACATGTGTTAATTAATTAATTAATGAGGTGGATGTGGAGTGAGAGTGAAGCGTGTTTGTGATGTGATGATGTTGAGTTGGGGCTGGTGGTGATGGGCCGGGTATTGAGTAGAATACTCATTACCTGGGTAATTAACTCACTCGCTATACACTCTCTTAATTAAAGTACATACTCTCCTATGCTATACGCATAGGAAAGTCGACCCAAAAATGGGAGATTTTTTCACCCAAATTTATATACTCTACACGCGTTTTCATGAAAACGCGTGAACCGATTTTGTTGATTTTAGTCTTAAAAACCCCATGTTTAAATGTGGTTCTATGAGTATGAAATATGATATATGTGAAATGAGTTAATGATGAAAAATGAAAGTGAACAAAATTGTTTTAGTACTGTTTAACAAAAATGCGTAGTTTTTATTGATTATTATTCCTTTTTCACTAATCGAACGAATTTTTAAACTGAAGTTTTGATTTTGTGACCAAATTTGTTAAGTACATTTAAGTGAAACCTAACCAAAATAGCTCCATAATCAATTTTCTTACTTTTTATCAAACCAATTCATTTCAAACTTAAGCAGACTTTGGATTTGAGAATACAGTGGTTTGAATATTATTCGTTGGGAATAATTCATCCAATCTTCGTTCATATTCCTCTTGCTGACTTGCAGTTGGAGAAATTGTAGGGCTGAGGTGAAAGGTCGATCTTATCTCGACGAGCAGTGAACCATTCTTGAATTGGTTCAATTGTTTGGGCCTTCTTTTTCCACATCAGGCGAGCAAACTAGAGGACAAGAAAGATGATAACCAGTATGAAAGCTGTTTGTCAAAGAGTTGGTTTTTGTACGAATATTAATTAGATCAACATTTTTCAGCATATTGATCAATGAATATATATATATATAAAGTTACCAATGAGTACAAAATCCTGTTTATATGAAGATGCTAATGCAACTTTACCAACCACGATCTCTGCATATGGACAAATTCCTATCTTGCAGGGATACAACCCAGTTAACTTGCCCTTGAATCCTGTCAAAGTCGAAAGGCAGGCAAAGGTCGAGTCTTCCATCGCAATCCACGTACAGTTGGATTGATAACAATTCTCACACGTGAAGAAGGATTGACTACACAGCATTTTTATTCGATATATAAAGTTGGATAGAAAGTGAGAGAATCTTTACAAGATTCACTATGGAGAGACATTCAAGTTTTAGTTCTCTAGTTTTGTTTGTGGTGGTGGTGGTGTTGGTTCGACTCAAAACTGTGAGTGGGCAAGGTGAGACCCAGACAAACAAATGTGTGAATTATGTGTGAATGATTCGTTCTCATGTATTTTTATAATGCAAAGTGATACTTCTGTGAAGTGTGTGGAAACATCTTCAGGATACAGATACGAAATGATTTTTTCCTAACCTGCAATCAAATCTTGCGAGAGATTTTCACGGAAAAAAGGTAATTAAAATAAATTTCTATAAATATTAAAAACTAAAGTAAATTTAGTTTTTAACTCTATTATTTTATTCAGTGAATTTATGAAATTTATTCTTTATTTTAGGAATCGTTGAAAAGAGGTTGGGTAAGAGTACCCAATCTTCTAAAGTAGCCACTCCGGTTTGGAGTTTTACTACAACCAGTGCTACTACTACTTCCATTACCACCATCCCCACAAGTCCCCCCACAACCACCACCACCACCAACACGACACGACAAGGACAACATTAGGACCGAGTAAGTGGAATTTTCTTTATTCATTTAGTGTTTTTGGTCAGCAGAAGGTCCTTGGAAGGCGTAAAAAGTGGAGGTGGTCTTCGCGGCCCGGGCACCAATGTCCGTTCGATGACCGAGTTGAATAAATTCCGCTCTGTATGCTCATTCAAAGGCTCGTCATCCAATACGGATGCTGAAATGCTAGAGAGCATCCTGGAGGAGTATCGACGAGATGCCTATACGTTGGTAGGTTTAGATTCCGAGATGAGTGGCTGGACTCTGTTGTCGTCTGTCGGCGTGCTGTAATCTAGTCGAGTCGCTGACGTGGAAGCTGTGGTGATCAAAAATTGAGGAAGAAATTGATTTTTGACCAATAAATCCTGCTCGTAGAGTTACAAGTGGTACGAAACCCGAAGGGTCCTTCAACCGGAGAGCCTTTAACAAGAGGAAATATATGTGTCGTCATGACATGCGTTAATAACGGCGGTGATGACCGCAGCGTCTCAACATCACTGGTCACGGTGGTCACTGCTACTGTCAATAGAGACTGTAGATAGAAGAGTAGGAAATGATTGCAGAACAACATCTTCGTCGGCCTGATGTGAAGTTGATGGAATCGCTGTGTCCATTGCTGCAGCTGGCGCTTGATGAAGAGGCAGTGGTGGTGGAAACGTTAGGTTTGCCCATTCTGGAGACAAGAAGACATGGAGAGAGCCAGATGTAGCCGTCATTCAACGACACCTGTTCCTCCGCAGGCGATGGTTGCTGTGACGAGAAGCCGATCACTGCAGGTGTAAAAGGTCCTCGTACATAAAGGCCGCGGAGGAATGTGGATGGCAGAAGAGGCGAAATATGAACTTGTTGTTGTGACAACGGTGAAGGAAAAATCAATGAGGAGCCAATAAGGAAGGCTCGCAGTAGTACTGTGGTACTCGGGTCAGGTAATTCTTCTTACCCACTTACACATACTGTCTATGATCACATGAAGAATCCTCATAATAACGACGGAGAAAATCCCGTTACTTCAACCATTTGTCAAGGCTGAGGAGGGTTGACCTCTGATAGAGCTTAGGGAATGATTGAGTGGTGGTGATAGTTGAAGCAATTGGGAGTGAGTGGTTGACACCGTGACAAAAACATTGATCTCTTAAAATTAAAAAAACTAAATTGGATCGAACATTTTAAATAAACTGGCAGACTAAATATAAGATAATCATTACTATCTAATAAAACAGACAGACCGAATTACGTTGGTATAAAAATGAGGTACCCATCCTTTTGAATGTCGGTTTCCTCTCGTAGTGATCACATTCGTCCCTTTAATTGTCTTAAAAAGGCTAAATAGAATGGAAGGAAAGGCATCCTCCTTTTTTCGCACTTATTACAATAGAAGCACTCAAAATGGACTAAATACATTGAAGTAAATGCACATATCCCCCTTATAAAGCAGGCACGCTAAAGTAAGTTTGCATTAATATGAGGCATCATTCTTTATCTTTACGCTACCCTCATTGAGCATAATGGTTCCTTCGCATGTCTTTAAATCAATGGAAAGGAAGAAAATACTTATTTCCTTTTCATACTTTCTTGAATTAGAAATGTGTTAAGCATAGATGGAAGCAGAAATAATTTCGGTCCACCAAACTAAGAATTATTTACCCTCTGCCCTCTATTATTTTTTTCAATCAATTGCCAATCCTCGAAAGTCAATTAAGAATAGCAAAAGCATAAACGTTTTGGAACATATCCTTCCTGCAATTTTATTGTGGGAAATTATTCGTGGATAAATCCCAAAGGACCATTTCACTTCCTTTTTCCGTTAATAATAATGTCATTAGTTTTTTATTGACACGTGTTAAGTGACACGTTCATATCATCCATAAAATATTCCTCATAGTCTTGCATGCTCTCGGGTTTTGTTCAAAGAACTTCAATCAGCTTTGAAGATGCATCTACCAAGTAATTCTGGCTGCTCGAACACAAAGGTAGAAATTCCTACTTTCTGTTCTCCCAAAAGCGGCGATCCAAATTCTATAGACTTTTATTCACATGACTTCAAGATCAACTCGTATTGAGTATTGTACTTTTTTCATTCATCTTTATACTTTACTAAAGAGAGGGTTTCTTTAGATAAAGAGACACTAATATAGCGAGTCCTTTCGCTGCCCGTCCTTCGGACGACGCCTGACGAACAACCTGATTATTGCGGGTGTTCTGGATACAACGACGTAGCATTAATCAACGAAATTATGACGACACCAGAATGGCCGACCCGAAGGGTGGAATTAAGGATCATCCTCATCCCGAATTCAGAAAAAACAACATCGGGCACACTAGAGATGCATTGCGGGAAGCTTACGAGAGTATCAGTAGTCATACGGCTTTTTTCTCGACGACCACAGTCCCGTCAGCGGTCCGAGAAAAATTTGCTTGGGTGTCCCTTGAAATATCGATTGAGGAAGGGATTGTACTTTTTAAACTGCTAAAATAACTGAACCAGCAGATACGGGAGGATGAGGTTAGTCGGCTCACACAACTTTGGGCAACCGAGAGTGAGCAATAACTTGATGGGTAAGGTGATCGCTCGGTTGTGGTTGATGTTGTGGTTGGCAAGGTCGTCGATGGTACTTGGTTGTGGTGGTTTTAGTCGTTGACGCTGTGGACGTCATCGTAGTATATTTTCCTGCAGTTTTCATGATTGTACTTGCATTCGATATCATTCGATAGGAATGGATTTAAAGGCAGTCATTAGACCTTACCGTTGTTTCTCAGCCTTAAATCTACAATCTTATTGCTCATGCTTCCAGGAACGTTTTACTGAATAAGAGCATAAAATCTCGTTTACATTAGAAGTGTCGAGGATGGTTATGCTTAAGTTGTTTAGGTTAGGAAGACGCGAGTGTTCAATATAACTCTCAATGAAGATGTAATAAGTGGGTGTCAGGAAGAGTCTCATTGCTACAATTATTGATGGTTCCTTACAGAAGACGGGATGATGTCAACAATGTTTTTTCCTCGTGAAATTATGTCCAGTTTTCTGAGACTGGACATTATCTTCGGACAAACTGAAATCGGTGTCTTCACAAAACAGTTCAAACCAATTAAATTTTCTCATTATAGGACGGTTTTAGATGTTGAAGGACTGTTCTGGTGTGAAGCTCCGGTCAGCAATAATCCCAAACTTTGAAATTAAAAGTGTAGAGTCTCTGCACACAACTTCTGCTCGAGAGACCGGATGGTGGAAAATTTTAAAATACATTTTCGTGCCCTCTGCTGTACAAGATTTTAATTCTTCCTCGACTTGTCTATTTATAAGTCTAGCCGCACTAGTTGTGCCCAGTGTTCGCCATTAAGCAAAAGAGCAACCAGGTTTGGTTGTACAGTGCTAATTTGCTGCATTGCTTATGCTGCAATGTGTTTTTGCGCTGCATTAGTTTGAAGCAAATTGCAGAAATCCGGATGCTGCTTGGTATAAAGGACGGACCAATACTGGTTGTGACTAGCCAACACACTAATAGTAGTATTTTAAAATCCATTATGCGTTTTTAAATTTTGTTGGGTAATCCTGAAAAACAGGAGTGTTTCTGTTTCGAAGGCAGAATGGTTTCTGCATCAAATTTACAAACAATTTTACCACTTTATCGTTCACTTTCATCACTTGAGTGTACTTTCGTACACTCATACATTTTACTACGATTTGCTAATCCACGAGCTTTATAGTATAAAAAACAGGCAATGTGCACCACCCACTTCAGATTTGTTATGTTGGACTTTCGTATATTAACTAGTGGTTATCCTAAACGGAAATGTCATTTTATACTTTGAAAATGGATTTCCTTAACTATGCAAAAAGTCGCAAATAAATCCGTGTTCACAATGAAGGCAAGACAATGGGAGATTTGGAAAAGTATACTAAATTCTTTTGATCTAGGGCTATAAGTTTAAAACTTTGCACTGCACTGTGGTCATAGACAAAATTCTTGTCAAGTACAGTTCGAACTGATGACTGGGAAAGATTGAAAGAATTTTCACTGGGATTCACTAGGTTGCTAAATGTCTCTACACTGATGACTTTGTGTTAATTCATCGTGATTATGTTCTGAAAAATACCCATCCCTAAACAAAATATGGTAGATTCCAAAGGGTCTTTAAGTTTAAACCAAGTTGCAACTGTATATGTCGTTGAGGCAAACGTGAATTGGAGGCAGGGGAAGGTAGCAGCTCATGCACAACAGAAAATATTGCTCCTGTTGCCATGCTCCTAATCCTCTACTGCTTTGAAAAGGGTTTTAAATGCAAGAAGGGTCAAATTATTATCAATATGAAACTAGACGTCAGCCGGAAAAACTTCAGCTGTCAACATCAGCCGACACACATTTAAAATGAAAATACGTTAACTGACTTCGGACCAGGTTTTCTGATGATCACTTCTTCTCCAAACGAAATGTTAAAGCTTCTCATATTCGGAGATCGAAGAGGGTTAAAAAATACCCACTTGAGTAGACAGAAATAATAGAAAATGGTACACTTTTCTTCTCGTGGTATTTAAATGGGGTGGTAGCCCCCAGCAGCGACCAAATTGTGGCTTTCTATTAAAGTGGGGGTGGTTGCACACACCTTCCACACACTTTCACTTTAGTAAAATATTATGGTGGTGATGGTGTGTTGCAACTGACGGTGCATGTGATGACGGCACTCGTGTTTGTTGTTGACGGTGGATGTGATGATGGCACTCGTGTTTGTTGCTGACGGTGAATGTGATGATGACGGTGAGTTGTAGAGTAGCTGAGTTTCGTGGAAGTGCTAGAAGTCTTGAGTGTTTCGACGATTGTCTGCAGTTGGCGACAGCTGCTGTGGTCGAGGTGTTGTCGAGAACTGCGTGGAATGTCTGACTCGACCGAATGATTAAGGCAGGATCGAGGTTTCTCAAGTACGTTCATCCTTCGTTCACTGACACTCCGTAGGCATTTCCAACTTGGAACAGAAGTCTTTGGCGATTTGGTGGAACTTGGCACAGTCTTCAATGACGTCTCTTAATTCTAACCATTAGCTTGCCCTCTAAGTGCAAGTCAAACGTCAATAAGATAATACCTTCAATGTTCTACACGTTTGAATCATGTTTTCCTTACTGTTTCTTGTTTCGGTTGAGTCTGGACTTGCGGTACTCGTTAAACAGCGGCGTGTGAGTTGGATGACGATGTGAGATGAGAGTTTCATGGAAGTGTCGGCAGTGGCGAATGTTGAGACGAATCCCTGAGCAGTGGATTCTTCTTGTGGAAGCAAAATTGTAAACAAACATTAGAAACTGCTTACCTAGAGAAATCAAAAACGTTTTCCAAACACTTACCAAACTTTATGTTGAATTACATGCTAAAAAATAAATACTCTAACTATTTACCTGAATTGCAAATTAATTTATTCCTACCCAAACAGCAACAACAGAGCTACGAAAAAAATTATAGTAAACAAGCTGAACGAGGTGATGAGTGATTGAATCACTCATCACCTGTGGTGATTTTGATCTCAAAAAGAGGAATTTCGTCGGCAGCGGTGATCAGCGGATTATCGCGAACTGGCAACAACCCTGCAGCCTGTTCAGCTCTCTCAGCAGCTAAATCCCTCAGAAACTCCTCGAAGTAGCTATTCCGCACGGCATCTTGTCCAGTCAACCGTCGTCGCAGACGGTTTCCCAGACAATGCACGTGTCGAATTTACGCACTCTGTGCGTATAGTCTGATACACAGCAAAAATGCATTTTTTTGCTACACATGCAGCGCAATTAAATGCGGACGTGCAGTTCATGGTGATGAAATAAATTGAATGAAAGGTAGAAGAAAAGCAATAACGCATTTCTTCCTCCCTAAGATAACCTAAGATAACCTAATTAGTTAATAAATAGCTGATAACAGTTGCTGGAAAAGTATTATTAGGCTATCTATTGAGTTCCGAATTAAAATTACTTGTGAATTTCATAGACGAAGGGTAGGTCAAAAGGATGAGAGGTATGTGAGCAGTGTAAAGCGCACTGAAGGGTCATTCATACCGCGCTTCCCTTTTTGCCTCATCGATTTACGCTTAACATTTGCAGATGTTTAAAATTCGATAAATAATGTATTTATGAATTGATAATGCAGATTTTTTATGTATTTGTTACCAAATACAATTCTATGCAACACATTAACCAATAAATACTGTGGGACCCTCGGAACATTGTTATATTTCACAACCTAATTTTTCGTTCTGTGTGCATGCAAAATGTGCTAATAGAGTCGTGACGAGTTCTGACTCAGTGGAAATGGAGGAAACTTTATTCTCCTTCCAACTTTTACAAAGGAATACGCCCAGACTTTGTTGAAACTTCGATTTCGAACAATCAGGGCCTGTGATCGATATATGGACCTTACAGGTAAGATTAATGTATTAAGTGAGACTTATTTATCGTATATTTGGAAAGCAGTACTATAATTTAGACAATTTTACAGAAAAATTGGCGCAAGTAAATGTTCGAGGAGATGAGACACGACTTGTACAACCACCTCCTATTCCCGTGCTTCATCCAATGTTAGCAAAGGCCCCACAAAAACCGAAGGAAGTTCACACATCTTTACCAGAAACTCTATCATCCACTACTCCCTCACTTACTCCCTCCAATATTTCTACTGAAATACCTACAACTCCCAAAGAGGAGCTCTTATCGGTTTCCCAGTACCGGAGGACTACAAGCAGAATTTAACAGAATATCGGATTCATTTCAAACGTCTCATTGCCAAGCAGATTCCTCCCAACCCGCCGTGGCCTGTACTCCATGCCAAGTGGTCCAGAGAACCGAAAAGAGTCATCGCACACTTCCAACGCTTAGCGGACAGCTTTGGTAAAGGTGAGATTCTTTCGGGAGCCGCTTTAGTCAGCGGCGAGAGTGGCAGTGGAAAGAGCTTGGTCTTGCAGCAAGTAAGACATGTCTTACATTGCGCAAATATTCCATGTGCCTTCACTACTGTTTGTGGAGACTTTACATTATCATAACTATCAAACTCTCCATTCGGTTTTCGGACTACAACGAAAGCATCACCGACTATCCTGGTTTGATTTAGACAAGAAGGAGGTCCTTCCTGGAGCTGCGTTGGAGTCACTGCAGAAGATACAGTTCCTGTTCATTGACGAATTTACGCAAATATCCTCGTCTTGTTT
>JAQGAD010001179.1:0-22570 GCA_034696625.1 Isotomurus palustris | reverse complement strand
CCGTCAATATCTTTTTGTAGAAATCGTTCTGGAACAAAATCCCACGAGGTAGGCCCAAAGTCCTTCGAGTGAAAAGCAGAGAACAGGTCTCCCAAAATAATAGTGTCCTACATTTCAACAATAGCAAATGTTAGTAACACTGGCGATGCTTTCACAAATCGATAACATTAATTTTATGCTACTATACAAACCTTTTTGATAAGGTAGTTCCTATAGGCGAAGTCTTTAGTGACCCTCTTGGGTACAAGCAACGGAGTAATCTTTCCCAGTCTTTGAGCCTCCAGGATGCAAGCTTGAGTGAAGGGCATTTGGTCCATGTCCTCCACAGTCGCGTCTTGCCCCTTCGGAATAACTGTTTCGATTTCCTGAAGGACTTTCTCCTGCACTTCGGGATACAAAATCATGTACAACATTAGATACTCCATAAGGATGCTTGTTGTGTCGCTTCCTCCTTGCATCAAATCAGTAAATAAGGTCGCAAAGTCCTCCTCTAAATAACAAAAGTGGATTTAAAAAATATATGTCATCTGCGCGTATCTGTGTCTCTTCATTCTTCTTCACAATTCAGTTCGATTCCATACCGAAGAAGTCTTTTGGGAATGTTTTCATCTGACGGGTGTATTCATGCACTAAATTCAATGTTCCAGTGAACGTCGACGGCAGTTTCGAAAATTCATTAAGGTATTTCTGTAATTTAGATACTTTATAATATGAATCCCAAACTAAAATTCAATGAGTTATACCTTAGATTGAATTCTCATTTCTGACACTAAGTTTCCCATTGCAGTGTATCCAGTTAATGTTGGGAATATGTACTTGCATACTGTTGGAGCGATTAAGCTCAAAGCAGCGACGCCTGAAGTACTGAGTGCTTCTTGGTTGAGTTTGAAGAACCTTTTCATCATGACTTCATCTTCTTCGTTAAACCTGCCTATCATTAGTTTCCACATAATTTTGGCCACGGAAAGAAGAAACAGTTCCGACACCTCCAGAATGAGAAGATTCTGCTGGTCTCGCAATTGTGAATCCCAGTCGTCGAGTAAAGACTGAACTTCTTCTTTGGTCCCTGTTTCCAACTGAGAAGATTTTCCGAATCCACTTTCACGGAGTTTTCGAATCGTCCAAAATCTCTTTTTAGCCCAGAAATCTCCTTCTGACCAAGCTATTCCTGATTATTATTAAAATTGAGATTATTTCGCTTCTCGCTGCTTTTCATTTTATACAAGCAGGTTATCATTTACCCAGTCCTGGTCCTAGTTCTGAATTTCCCTTTCGGACGCTGAGTACTCCGACTGGAGCTCTTCCTGCTGTTTCTTCCTTTCCAAATACCTCCATAATAGCTTTGGATGAAGTCAAAATCACTGAAGTTGAGAATGGGTGGGTGTAAGATTGTCATTTGTTTTAAACTTTATACTAAATTCACTTACCATGCTCATATTCTCCTATCTTAACTCGGAATACGTCTCCATACTGTAAAGCAAGTTTTGAAAATGCAAGGTGACTTTTACTTGACGCTGTCGCTATCTGAATAGTATTCCCAAGGAAGGGAATAGACCACGGCCCTAGTTTAACATTCGTGTTATAAAATACTTAATCCAGGTGATTCAAACAGTAATTTAATACCTGGTGGAGACAGTCTTCTAGTTCGTTGTTCTTTCGCATAATATTGGATGATAAAAAGTCCAAAAATGAGTGATATTAAAATCAGCAACATGTCTCTCACTAATGATTATCCACTCACCGGAGTAAGCAGATTTTGCTCTTCGACAAAAACTGTCAAAAACTAACTAAACCAACTACTGCGTGATTAAATGAGGCTAGTTTATCCAATTAACTAGGCCTTGGGTTGATATGAGTGTCGGGAGATTGCGGAAAATTGGGAGACGATGTCGTAATATGCAGAAAATAGATGAATTTACTACATGGAAAAAGATTATTTTTATATTATATGAGATATGAGCAATATTGAGTTTGTTGGATTTATTTGACCATTTATTAACACATCTATAGTTATTATCAGAGTGGGTAGTGACACACAGTCAGTTCCACACAGCCAAAAACAACCATTATGAATGACTAAAAATAAATCCCGCATTGGTATTACATATCCACCTAACTCAGCTAGTCTATGTAGCAGAAAGGAGATGGGATGATTTTGACATTTGTAAACCTGAACTGCTTCGAATAATTAAATCGTTGCCGACCAACTTCAGGTCAGTTTAGGCAAGTAGCAGCTGCAAGCCAAGGTTGCTAGACGCTTTTCGTTGTTTCCCTGCAATAAGCGCAGCCACGACGACAACGAAAAGCGTCTAGCAACCTTGGCTGCAAGCCACTGCAAGTTCATGTTCCAAATCCAGCCCAGTTTTGAAACCTGCTGTTACAGTATTTTTCACTTATAGTGGAGATCTGAAATAATAAAGATGGCAAGCGTACATGAGTCTACTGACACACATGAAATGAATTCGAACAGCTTCAGTTTCTTCCGACCAAAAGAGAACAAAAAGATGGGCCCATTTTTGCCGTTTGAAGGACCTGCAGACAACCCAGTGGAATGGAAGTGGGATGATGTCGGAGAAATGTGGAGGCCTCGAAAGATTCGTACATATGAACCATACACTATGAGGTACTACTACGCTAAACCTTACTACTATATATGCCATATGCAATATAAGGAAAGTTAAGTGACCTAGATCAATGATTATGACTGAATCGTTGCCTATAAATCTCAGGGAAGAAGTGATGATTCCGAAGTATCAATTTGTAAAAGAAAACAAATCGTTCGAAAACAAGCCCCGTGGTGCACGCTATGAGGAAGTGTGCTGGGGGGATGGAACTCCATGTGAAAATCCTGAGAGTATTCATGCAGACAAGTTCAATAGGATACTTTGAATAATATTTCACAGCTTTTATAGTGAACTCTTTTATAGAATGGAGCAGTTTGAGTGACTGGAATCCTCCCGGAGATACTCAGTTTCCTGCCCTGCACATGGACTTCAAGAAGGAATTCCATCGACAAAAAAACATAACATTTTGGGACTTGAAGGAAACCCGACCTTATGTAGGAAACTGGATGCTTTTACAGCGGTCGAGGTGTCAAGAGGAGTTCCACAAATATGGAAGACAACATGTAGGTCTCCAGGCACTTCCTGGGGGGTATGATACGGTCTCTGAGTCTAATTTACGTCACCCTGCTACTTCTGCTGCTTGGTCAGTCTTACGAGCTAACAGAACAGGTAAGTCACCAATGACTGATTATAGTTCATGTAGTGAACTAACTAGTGTTTTGAATTTTATTGGTCATAATATATTTTTGACAGTGTGTAGGAAACAAAGAAAGGAAGAAATGATCAAGCATTTCGACGAGATTTTTGGATCACTGCTTATGCAACTTGACTTCACAATGAGACTTCATCACACCACCATCGCAATCGAAGTCACTCCAGTGGCTGAGTTCATCATAGACCGGTTGGAATACGGATGGTTTTTGTACACGGCATGTGGAACCTTTGCTTTCATTACTTTCTGTTTGGCAAGTCCGAATCAAAGTCATCCAGGAATATTTCTATACCCAGCAGTTCTCACCATCGTTTGTGCTTATCAATACTCCATGAACTACTCGAAAAATGATCCCACTTCAATGTACGTCAATTGGGTGGCTTGGCATAACACACCGAAACTGATGTCGAATCTAGACGACTTCGGAGTTCCAGCGTATTTGTTTCGCCAAGAGCAAATTTGCATCATTCAAAGAGACACACATATGGCCAAAAAACCTTCGTTCACAGTGTCATGCAGTTATTTCGTGTCGTTTATTGTTGCAAAGACATTCTACGCTAAACTGAAGATAGGAAGTTTCGGTGAACTGCAATTATTATTAGCCAATGCATGTCTTTTCTAGCATTCTAATCATTTTTTACCCTTATTAATTGCAGCTTTCAACAGAAAATGGGAAATAATTGAACCGTACTTAACGACCCAGAATGTGTGTTCCAGTTTGCCTACGTCTTTTTGGCGAGTTGGAAGTCTATTGAATTTTGAGTTTGACCAGACTACTCCCGTCATCAGCAAAATTTGCATTTCATGTGCCTTCGTGGGATTCGGATTGTGCTGCGTTAGATTCTTTGTGCAAAAATACTTCACAATTTTCTCAGACCAGTTTCGGGAGCGCAAAAGGGTGGGAGAATGCATCGCGAGAGGAGTTCGGGGGGAACGACGATACAGAAGACTTGGAGAAGTTCTCTATTGGGTGTTCCGGAGGAAATACCCTGAAGATCCAATGGGTCAACTTGACAGGTATTATTTAAGCCAGTACACTCGCCAATTACCGGCCTCTGTGCAGTACCTGTACTAAAATTATGTCAAAATTACTTGTTACACTTAATAATTATAGCGTTTAAATTGTGAAGTGAGTTGGAATTTTGAAAATCATTAAACATAATGGGCCCTTGTAGTTATAAAACAATAATATGTTCTGAGGAGATAGTTGGCTTAATGCTATTTTGGTATTCGCATTTCTTGGGGAATTTTTCACGAAAAAAGTGTCTGCATGTAATGCAACTTAAAGCTATAATTAAAACTTATTTACGCTGTAAGAAGTTTTTAACAAGGAATGTAGGTCATTATAGTATTTTTTTGTTTCTGTATGGACTTCGAATAGAGACTGTTTATGTACACAAGGCTTGCACACACTAGGCTAACCCGCAGTCACTTTCGGACGTTTGCAAAAGAAATGAACCGTGGTAACCCGGTGGCAAGCAAGAAGCGAAACTATACGGGTAATTTACATCTAATTTCCCCAACTACTTACTTTTCTCACCGAATAATTTTCTTCTGCCCTTGTATATGGCTCTCATAAATCGCACTCTTAAGGGCTTGGAGTCATTTACGAAGGTAGACAGTACGCAAAATGGATCGGTTGGGATCGCCAGCAGGATAAGGATTTCAATCTTTGTTTGGATACTTCTGAGCCATTCAAATACAATTTTTAACGAATAACATCCAAACCTTGGACATTGCAATGCAACCGAAGTCATTGAAGAGCTCGTGAATGTCGACTCCTCAAAAGCAATTGCAACTGTGACTTTAGTGCATTCTATCTCTAAAATTGTGAGGCCAGCGACACTTTATCGCACCCGCACGGACTGCAGTTTGAATTTAATCTTCATTTTTAAAACAAGCTACACTTCTGTAAAGGCTCTCCTTCATGTCTATTTCACAAAGCTTGCATACTCTAAAGCTTATTCAAAAGTAATGCATAATAAAGATGCTTGATGTTTCTAATGATTTTTGAATTGTATTTATTTACCACTGAAAATGAATGAACTCGAAAGCAGCCTAAGAATACACGGGAGCGACTGGAAACTGGATCGATGCAGCCGTATACGCTTACTTCTTGCCTTCAGCTGACGCTGCTGAACCGTTCATCCCAATTTCCCCATCCTTTTGCTGCATTCCTACGGCAGCCCTCCTTGTAGTCATCTTTGTACGACCTTTTGATACGTCCACATTGTGAACCTGGACCTGTCCAAAGCCTTTGCATCTTGTACAAGATACGTAGATCTGGAACAAAAGAATAATAAACTCAATAAGATTTCATCATATATTATAGTTTTAATGGTTCTGAACTTGCGATAGCTTTACAAATCGAAGATAAACTTACCATTCCGTAGCACGACGGACACTTGATCGGGTGTCCTGGAAAAGCAGCTTGTTGTTTCGGAGGCATTCTTCCACCGTTGTAGAGTGAGAATTCAGACGGACTCGGTAAATTGACTTGTAACTTAATTACGATGTCTTGCCCAGACAAGTCAGTGTTTCTCCTGGGGTTGTCCAAAATGGAATGATCCCTGGAGACTCGGGATTCACCTCAAGTATTAATACTTTCGATAATAATTTACAAATCTATCTTCAGCTCAAACAATAAGGCATATGATAGCATATTTTGCTTCGTTTCGCATAAAATGCATGATGATTCTTTGTACTCCGTTTATCACATCCTGTTTTCCTCAAAATAGTATTCTGATTTTCGTGTCTCTGTATTAATGTTTCCTTTATGATTGGTTGTAATCTTCCAGTCTTCACATACCTTCGATCAATGGTTGAATGAATTATCGTCTTGTCCTGCTTCAACTCAAGAAGAGCAATCTTAGCGAAGAGCTTCTACTCTAATTCATATCACCATCACCTACATACCAACATATCGACAACCGACAGATAAGTCAATAGTTGATAAGTTGATTTCCAAAGCAGAGATTGTAATTTCTCGATGAGCTGTATCAAAAGTGTGCATTTCATTTGCGGCAGTCTTGCGATTTCTTTCATCATAATAACTCAAGAGAAACTAAAGCACTTAGCAGCAATCAGCAATCCAGCCTTTTATAAAAGCAAGCGAACAAAGTGAAACTACAAGAGCAGTTGGGGCAATTTGAAACTCAATTCCGCGGGTAATTAAACAACATGTGCAGTCGCACCACACATGGCATTACAATTTGACTTCGCTCATTTTCATTAACTATTTAACGCACTATTAATTAAAATTTTAAGTGAAAAGGACCAATGCAGATTTAAAGAGCTGCTTATTACACAATGGAGTTTAAGAAGACTTACGTAGCACCTTTCAACCGATCGTCGGATCCGATTTCTGAAGATGTTTTGTATTGGAGAAACTTTTCGGTAAGATAAAAGTCTTTATAAAACAAGTTTCGATGTTATGTTTATTGAGGTAATTTTGATGATTTTAGTCCCCGATACTTTTGAAAGAAGTTAATTCTATCGAGTATATTGATGTCAGTCCTGTTGAACCACATTTCGCAGCGGTTACATGTTCAGCCAGAGTACGTGTTTTCTGTTTATTTACGTCTTTGAAATATTGAGCAATTAGACTGTAGGGTTAAGGGTCTCTACTTTGTTACGTTCAGATACAACTGTACCACCCAGTGACACGGATGGTACACAAGAATTACAACCGTTTCAAGGAGGCTGCTCATGGAGGTGTATTTAGAAATGATGGAAAGCTCCTTTTAGCTGGAAGTGATGAAGGTGTTCTTCGGCTCTTTGATGTTGCGTCAAAACATCTTTTGAGAGTTTACAAAGGGCATCAGAGGTATGAGCTGTGATAATGTTGGTCAAAAGTTCAAATCTTTAAACTTTCTTCTTTCCGTATGCATTAGGTCAGTCCATAGATGTTCGTTCATGCCTGCAGATCATCAAGTCGTTAGTTTCTCCGATGATAAGACCGTAATTCTTTGGGACATGGCCAGTGAGGCAATTCTTCATACCTTTGAAGGACATTCGGTAAGTTATTATTTTGTAATGCTTCCAAAAAATGAGCACCAGCTAATAATATGAACTATCTCTAAAGGACTACGTACGATGTGGAGGGACAGTTGTGACGAATCCAGATTTAATAGTCTCTGGGTCATACGATCATTCTGTAAAAGTTTGGGATAAGCGAGACAAGAAGGAAGTAATAAGCGTAAATCATGGAGCTCCTGTCGAATCCCTTGTAGTGACAGCGAATGGCTCTTTATTGTTCACTGCTGGTATGTAAAATGGTTATGACATCAATTGACATCACAGAAGTTAGTCCATGTATGTATTCTAAGCTACGTTATTTTAGGTCTCACTGAAATTAAAGTGTGGGATTTAATGACTGGAGGAAGACTGTTGGCAAAAATATCTCAACATCACAAAACCATAACTTGTTTGAAATTTGCATCTGAAGGAAAGAGGTTACTTTCAGCTTCTTTGGATAGACATGTCAAGGTGTACGACATGACTAGCTTTGAAGTGATACATTCCTACAATTACTCATCCCCAATATTGAGTCTTGGAATCAGCGTAATAACAATTTTATTTTTTTATTTATGTTGCATGGTGTTGGTATTACGTTGAATATTCTATTTGATATTTTTATTTGTTTTTGAAATAGCCTGGAGATAAGACGATGCTTGTTGGAATGACAGATGGTATTCTTGCGATTAGTAGAAAAGAAGAATCGCCTGTCTTACTTGATGGCCAAACAAGTTTGGAAACTGTACCAGAAACGAAAACAAAGAAAAGAAAGCCGCGAACGTACGCAGACTATACGCTGACCGAGCATGGGGCAAAAGACGAATTATTGAAAGGTACGAATATATGATTATTTTAATAATAGCCTTTACTATTCCAATTCCTATTCCTGAAAGCGTTTATTATAAAAATTGTGCAGCTGACAAGAAGTATGACGTACTTCTAAGAAAGTTTAGATACTCCAAAGCGTTGGACGAAGTTCTCAATGACTTTTACTTTTACAAAAATCCAGCCGTCTCAGTTGCATTGATCCAAGAACTGATAAGGTACTTCAGATTCCAACACTAAGTTTATTAGTTGCACTTGAACAAATCTGATTAATATGTTTAATTCCAGACGAGATGGATTGAAAAGTGCGTTGGCTGGAAGGAGTGGAAAACAATTACTTAAAGTTCTTAGATTTCTTGTGAAACACTTGAGAAAACCTCGATTTATGAGAATCTTGATGCACGTTACTAATTGTGTTTCAGGTATGTTTTGTACCAAGCAAGTCAAATGTGTTATTGGTTCGAATGGATAACGAAGTATGATTCTTGTGACATTTCAGATTTATATATCAGTAAAGTAGGCGAAGATCCAAAGGTGGATGAAATGTTCATTAAATTATATGAGGAGGTTGAAAAGGAGACGAAGTATATGCAGGCTCTGATGGAGGTTAAGGGATCTCTAGATTTGCTGTTGGCAGGTTCTTCAACTGAAGGCATCTCTAGCGTCGTAGCTCCAGCTCAAGAGAAATTGTATCCTTCAATGGAAGCGCAGCAAGCAGTTATTGTTAGTTTAAAGTAAGAACCAATACCATTTAGCTTAGGTGGTTAAGTTTTATAACAGAGAATATTGTTTACTATAATACTGTAAAGTTTGAATGCATGTAATTTCAGGAGTTAATAAATAAGATCAATCTGATCTTTTTATTGGTTCAAATATTCTGTCTTGATTCTGTAAAACTTTCTCTGTCCTAGAGAACCGATGTAGTGATATTGTTTTCCGTATGCGAATTCAGTAGCTCCATTCACCTGAAATTGTAAACCGGAGCATAATTTTAATTATTTAATATTAAAATATTTTAATTATTTAATTAATGTTCAGTTACTCACAGGGCCTGCATTCTTCTGAAAAGATCTTACTATATTCCCTTCGCCATCGGTCTCTACAATAATGGCGTTTAAAGGCATTTTGTTTATGTCTCCCAATGGACCTAAATGCTGGGCCTGTACAATTTATTGTTAATGAATTGCAAAGGCCAACCAATCTTAGTATTCTCACGTAAAATATTCATTTATCTGAGCTTACATAAGTAATCCATTGCCTCATTGATCGACTAGGGACAAGCGATTCAATTATTTGCAAGAAAGAAACAACGAAGAACCGAATTCGAGCAATGAATCGTCGAACCAAAGGACGTGATCCAAAATCATCTGCAATGCTGACGTCCTGCATACATACAAGCGTTTTTAACCAATCGTTTACAATTGCACATGATATACAGACACGAAATGCTCACAACGTCAACTCTTGGGAATCCTATGGGGAAATAAAATCCGTCTTTGCCATTGGAACGAATATTGTCAGGGGCGCCTGGAAGACCATCTGTGAATACATCATGCTGTCCCTTCTTCTGCCCCTTCAAGTAATATCTGAATAGTTCCAAACAATTAACACTGTTTTTGAAGCTTTCAAATAATGTCTCAAGTGCAAGCTAACCTCAAAACTCGTCCTTTCATTGAGTCGCAAACGAGAACGAAGTCCTCGTTCTTGGACAGCTGTACGCCTCCAGCAAAGTGCAGGTTAGACATGAGTACAGTGTGCTTCTTAGTTTTCGGATCAGTTTTGATGAGCCTCCCACTTGGACCAGACAACATTTCTAATATGAAATTGCTGGCGTCTCCTATAGCAGACCCGTCTGTCCAGTAGATCGTACCATCTTTGGCGACGTCAACATCATCAGGGAATAAAGGACGCTCTCCTTCAATTTCATCCTTCGTGGAAGCAAGCACTTCATATTTTCCTGTTTACACAAAAAACGCTTTGAAACTTATAAAATGTAGGTTATCAATACTTGGACAATATAGGTTTACGCAGTTTGTCGTGTACTCCGTACCTGTGTCTACATCAACCCTGTACAGACCGTTAGCTAAATCGCACGCAATGAGTTTCCCGTCATGAGGAGAAAATCGGGTTCCTACAATTCTTCCACAGTGCTGTAGATCCCATTCTCCCTCTGAACAAGCAGTTTAAAAGAATTCTATTAATTAACACAGTCTATGCATTTTTTATTAATGAGTCGTACGAATTTTCTTATTTTTCTTACCACACTTGTCTTTGTCACTGAATCTAGCCACCGTCTTAACTTTTCCATCTTTACTAATGCGGACAAGGTCTCCTCCGACGACCCCAGTGAAGATGTCATCACCTCTTATGGACAACGAATCTGGTGCAACGATCTCCCGATCCAATTCAAACACCTCAGCCTTATCCAAAATAGCATTGCGACTTAGCGCCCCTTCAAATGGTAGCGGAGGTTCCACACTGAATTCAAATTAACACAAAAATCAATTCGATTACTATATGTAAGACTATACGCGATATTAAACAGTAAAGCTGATAATCGTTACGGGTTTTACGTGTATGCTTCAAAAGGGATGTACGGAGGGATTCCAGGAGCAAATGCGATTACCGCAAGAACACCGACAAAAAGTAAGTTAGCTTTCAACAGAAACCCCATGTTGATTTCAAGTTTAATTTGAAAGTCTGCAGCAGAAATCTTTCCTCCTGGAGCTTTGGTCGAAGATTGATTGTTTTATCTGTGGGCAAGATGAGTTCGAGATGGGCATTCATACAGAAAAGCATTGCTTTAAATCCATATCTCCATAATGCATAATTGTGATAGTGTGATGCAATCCACACTCGGCAGTTATGTAATGTGGAGTGAAGGTCACTTGCTGTGCGTCGGGCATCCCTGCAAAAACTTGAATGACTGAATATACACACAAAAAAATAAGTTTTTCTTCTTCGATCATCTAACACGGGTTCCATGAAGTAATTTTTTGCTGCTCACTACATTAGACTCACTCAATGTCTGCCTAAAAATAGAACTTCATTATCATCAATGGACAAATGGACTGCATGAGTGACAGTCTCTTTAGTCTCATGCTTATGTACTAACATTAGTAACACTAACATGTGATGATAAGTTTGTAACTGACAGCACTTTATTTTCATTTATACTGACACAATATAACTGTTCTGTCATTATTAATTTTGTAAAATCTGATGTTGAGTACTGGCATAAGAATGTACGAAGAAGCTGAACAAGTTCGTGCTTACAAGAACTTCCGGCCAAGACCATCCGAGTCATGCATCAATCGAATCTTGCAGTTTTTAAGAGAAAAGGTAACCGAGAAAGTCCAACATATCAAGTATCAACCTATCCTATAATATTTATCAAACTAATTGGATACTGTCACCTCCAGTACGATGGTGAGTTAAAGCTTGCAGTAGACTTGGGTTGTGGTTCAGGACAGTGCACGCAACTGATTTCGAAATACTTTGAGAAAGTTATTGGGACAGATAGCAGTGAGGGACAGATAAAAGCAGCAATTGCTGAGACCCGAGATGCTCAGATTTTTAATATTGATTACAAGCAAGTTATTTATTTGGATTGACATGCAGAATAAATGTGATTAATTTTCTACTGGTGAATCGTTGTAGGGTGTCTTCCGCTCATGACATTCCTGTGGCGGATCACAGCGTTCAATTGGTAATCGCTAGTTGTGCTGCTAATTGGTTTGACTTGCATAAAGTGTATGAAGAAGGTTTACGAGTACTCGTACCAGGCGGTGTAATGGCTTTCCTCTGGTTTGACAGAACCATAAAGGATTACGTGTACATTTGTGATCCATCGAAGAATGATGCAATCAACAAGCTAATGACTGAGGTTCGGATGATGTCTTGGCAAACTTCAGATATGAATACCGGATTTTTCATTTATGAGCTGATGAAATACTACATTAGGTTGACGACATGTTTGCTTCAGGGAATTATTTATCTCCAGCAGCCAAAGTAGCGTTTGAAAGATACGCTGGAATTGAAATTCCATACTCTGATTATTTGCGGTAGGCTGAAGTTTTCAATGAAGCTGATTGTGATAATTTGTGTTGGTTAATTTATGAATTTTAGCGAAGAAGGGTTCGAAACAGAAATTCCTTATTCCGTATCATCGCTTATAGGACTTATACGGAGTTACTCTTTCTTTTCCACTTATTGCGAAAAGAACGGTGGAGGAAATGCTGGGGATGCATTACTTGAGCAGCTCCGTAAAAAGTATAGTACTATAATAGTAGTGTTAAATCGGTGAAAAGTTCATTCTAAGCTATGCACGAAGTGCTGAGAAGTTAATTTTTTTTCTAAAATTGAATCCTACAGACTGACAGATGTCACAGGAATTCACGAGGCTGATTACGATAAACTTTTACTCGTAAAACGAGTTCGACAGATTTTATTGCTTGGCAGAACTTAATTTGGGCAGCCTACAATGACTTCCAACCTTACGCTAATTTACCACATCCAATATGTAAAAGTTGCCCAAATCAGCGACTGAATCAATTAAAATAAAACTCACTTGAACTGAGCATTGAATTCAAGGACAGCATACATGTGAATATGGACAATACTAGTACTCATAGCTAGTTGCATATTGCATAAGCCACTTGAGTGTTTGTTTGTATCCCGTAATCATCACTTGAGTCGGAAGGTAAAATGTCATTTCGTATGTTTGAAGGTCAAGATCATGCTGAGACCTACAAGAAATTCCGACCGGGTCCTCCTGACTCTTGCATAAAAAGAGTTGTAGAATTCCTGAAAGAAAAGGTGAGTTTGGCACACATGTTATTGATTTGTTGCTCCTATCTGGTTCTGGTTCAGAATAAAGAAACATGTGGATGTTGGAACATTTTGAGAATTTTTGGTTGGTAATAGTACACAGGGGAACTGGCACTGGCAGTTGATTTGGGATGTGGGAACGGACAATGTACAGTCAAACTGTCGAAATATTTCGAAAAAGTTTACGGAACAGACGTGAGTGTAGCGCAAGTTGAAAAGGCAAGGGAATCATCATCAACGATTGGAGACAATGTTACTTATGAGTAAGTTAAGCGCAGGTTCATTTGATAGCTAATTACAATTCCAAAAACAATGAGACCTGAGGTTATTGTGTTGTGGATGCTGAAGGGTTTCACCTGCAGACAAAATTCCTGTGGGAAAGCAGACTGTGCAGCTCATAACTGCAAGCAGTGCAGCCCATTGGTTTGACTTGCCGTTGGTGTATGAAGAAGGTCGGAGGGTACTCGTTCCTGGGGGAGTGATGGCTTTCCTCTGTGTTGATTTGCTCAAAGACTACGTCTTTCTACCTGATCCTTCTAAAAATGCACAAATCAACGACACGCTTTCGCAGGACGTATGCGGGTCTATAAAATTACACTAGTTTTAAGTAGCAGCACTCCATAAAATTCTCAAATAATAAATAGGTGGATCTTGTGCTGCTTAATGGATACTACACTCCTCCAGTAAAGATTACATACAATCGTTACAAGGATATTGAAATTCCGTACAAAGATTTCACACGGTATTGTAAGCTTATGCTTGAAGCATTTCTATTGAAAGAATTAAAAATTGATTGGTAATGAATCCTCTTTTCCAGGGAGTACGACTTCGTCAATGAAATTCAATCTTCTCTTCATTCAATTTTGGGACTAATCAGAACTTACTCAGGATTTGTTACATATTGTGAAGTTAATGGAGAAAGTGCTGGCGAAAAATTCATAAACGACTTGGCTGCAAAGTGATTAGATTTTTGAAAGCTAGAAGTTTCTGATCATTTGCTTCTTCGCTTAATTGGCATTGGGGAATCGTGAGTTGATATATTGTGTGCATTTTTCTAGGTTGATCGCAATCACAGGAATATCTGAAAATGATGTGGACAAGCTGTTGTTCATTAACAGAGAACATTATTTTCTAATTATGGCGAGAGTGTAAGTGCCTACTGTGCAAAGGGTTGAAAAAGTATGAAATAAATGCAACAACTCGTATGAAAATTATGACTTATTCCTCTCAAGTTTTGAGTTGTTGATTGATTTCAAAAATTCATACCAAACCAATCGTTTTTCAAAGCTTCATATGAAATACCAGGAAATGAGCTTATTGTTTGTACGCGATCAATACTAGCAATGCTAGCAAAACAGGTTGATTTCAGTTTGATGATCTAATATCTAATGAACAGATTGCTATCGATGCTTTTTGGGATACAAACGATATGTGTCCAGCGTAATTGTATACCGATATGATGCAAAATGTCATTATTAATTCCTTTAGAGTGGATTGCTTTAGTGAATACATTACGGAATGTGCTTTTGAAATGAGTCAAGGTTAGAATGCATGAGAAATCTAAAATGGAGTAAATATTGTCAGAGAAGTTATGTCGAGATAATTCGAGCGTCTCTATTTAGGACATCTATTAAATCTGCATAGCCAAACCAATTTCGTAAATTGAAATTTTGATGATGTCGAGTATAAAAATACAATTTCAACAAACAATTTCAACAGGAAAACATTGGATTTTCGAAGCCGAAATGTGATGAAGTCTTGCGACGTGGATTAGATAAGATTTTTTCATTTCACCTCTAATGCTTTCATTCGTTTTGCATGCTCGTCATGAAGCATCCAGTTCACTCGAGGTCGAAATCAGACAATGTTATCCAGATTTATGAGAAAATGGTACGGATTTCAAGTTATATATTCCAGCTTGAGCAAAGCCAGTTCTTTCAAATGGGAAAAGAAAAGAAACGACAACTGCGTAAGTGAAGGACGACTTGCTCCTTCGAGTGACTGGTCCTTCCGTCTGTGGCACTTATGGGTGGCGTACTTCTTCACGTACTTTTGTCTTATCACTTTTCGGTTTCTTAAGCGCATCTATGAACCCGGCCAAGAAAGTATTATAGTTGTGGGAATAGATGTGATCTTCTTCATCCTCCTCATGGCTAACTTTTCCACGATGGTCTTAACAATTCTGAAGAGGGATGATGTTATTTTATTTGTTAACCGAATGCTCGAGTTGGATGATCGACTTCAAAGTAATATACTAATGAAGAATAAAATTAAATTGCATAACGGTTTTGCTTTAAAAAGTTTTTTCTTGACATTTCCTTAGAAGAATTTGGTCGTCAGATAAAAGGAAATCCATATTTGATTTCGACCTACAAATACCGAATGTTTGACTTAACGATTCTCTATTCCACTGTCGTCTCATCTGTAGTTCCACCACTTGCATTTGCTGTTGCCGTTTTGGACAAAAACCAGCCTTTGAATCGGTTTCTCCAAGTCACGTTCAACTACACCGTGACTCTAAGCAACTTCAGTCCTGTGGCGATTCTGGTGATGATGTTCTCAGCTACGGCAGGTTACATAGCATCAAATAACATTGGTTTCTACCTAAACACGGGAATCATGTACCTGCAGCATGTGTCATTCTGGACTGAAGGATTCACGACTATAAACAAGCCAAATAAAAAGGTTGTATACTTAAGAAAGAGTCCACCAACGTCGACGAAACCTCCAACGAGAGGTTGGAAGAAGGATATTTCGCTGTCGTACTCAATCTGTCGACTAACATCTTTTGGAGTGCTAGACTACGACAAATGCATCGAGTTGTACAGAGAACAGCAAATCCTGAACGCTCAGTGCAGCGTAATCTTCGCCCATCCAAGTCTGACTTATCATCAAGGATGTATCGTGAGCCTTACTGCAGTATTCCTAACTGGATGTATCCATCTGATTGGAAAGCTCCGATTGTCGCTTTACTTAGTGATCGTAGTCTGCGTGTCTATTTCTATCTTTGCATCTTCTGTGGAAACCCTTCTGTCTGGAATAGTTCCGGAAGTCGCAGACAAATTTCTTGAGGGAATGAGAAAAGTACACGAGTCGGTCAAAATATCACGAATGCATCAAAAGCAACTGAAATCATTGACTACGATGTATTTCAAGATAGCTCATCCTTACTACTTCATTCGGAAGGCTACAATTCTGGAATTGCTTCATGTGACAATAGATTTAACTATCACGATTCTGATCGACTGTACTAGCATTTCAAGAATAATACAATAATCTTGATGTTACATACTTGAATTAGCAGAATTAAATGTAAGTCTAGCGTATAAATAGCTATTGTATTGTTTCTAATTAGTCATAATTGTGCAGTTTTATCTTCTCGTCCTAATTTTGCTTAAAAATAAGCCTCCTACATATCCACCTGGCCACCGTACATATACATCCATTTCTACTTGAATTTTTATTGGAAATAAAATGTGCAAATTCAAAAATGGCCTGAATTTCTTTATTGTTACATTTTGCAATTTAAACATATCTTAACAACCGAACCGCAGGGTTTTGTTATAAATATCTTTATATTAATAATATCTAACAAATGCCTCAGACAGGTTAAATCTTTCGTGAAGGAAGTCTAAAGATCGCAACCTAGGGACATGTTGTGGTTCCTGCAGGAAATGTTACATTAGTGTTGCTTGCTGGTGGACAAGTTACGATGCATTTGAATAGAGAATTTGTGATGCCACTGGAATCCGGCTTAAACAGAATGCTCAACTCTCCTGTGTCAGATTGAATCGGCTGACGTGGTGCGTTTCCTCCGCAGAATCTGCAGAGTTCGATACATAATCAAAATTCATGCTTGCAACTTATGTTTTTGACTTAGGTAATTCACCTCTGAAGGTCGTGGAACAGTCCCGTTCGAATCTTGACGTACGACGACAGACAGTTGTAAGAAGGTGGGAGATTAATGCAGGGACACATGGCTCCCAGTCGACATTGATTAGCCTGTAGCATTCAAAACAAGGACGATCAGTTTCAAAGATTACAGTTAATAGAGTGACGATCAAACTGCGGAAGCTTACCACAAAGTCCCAAGAACGCATTCTGGCGATGCCGCTTATGAGTGACCTTTGGGATCGGCTGCTGGAAACTGCGAAGACATTTCCTGGTTGCATGACAATCGTTCCTCCAGCTGTCGCAAATTGTACTGCTCACGCATTTACAAACAGTCTTAAAGACTCTTCGGAGTATTATACCACATTTATTTACTTACTAACCTTTTCCATCTGGCCCAAGATTTGTAATCCCACCAGTTGGAGAAATTGTAGTGGCTGCAGTTGCACTGGTAGACGAACCTCCTGAGGGGGTTGTGCTCGAGGTTGCAGGTGTTGATGAGCCCCCTGAGGGGGTTGTGCTCGAAGTCGCAGTTGTTGAGCCCCCTGAGGGGGTTGTGCTCGAGGTCGCAGGTGTTGATGACCCCCCTGAGGTGGTTGTAGCTGAGGCTGCAGTGGTTGAAGCCCCTGCAGGGGTGGTATTGTCATTCTGCCTGCCAAAGCGAGACTAGAATCAAACCAGTAATGGAATCAATAAATTTTCTGATGCGAGACAACTGGTTATATTTGCGAAATGACGTGTTGTACCTCCTTGGCGGAATTAGCAGAGAAAACCAAAGCAAAGACGATTATCAGCTTCATTTTACTTTTCATTTGAAAGCTAGCCGGAGTTGATGTCAAAGAATGCTACCTGCATGACGAATGTTTCCAATTTTCAAATCTACTCTCATCATTATCTGACTTGCACATGAAATGTATTATGGAGAAACAGTTATAGAAAAAGGTAAAACATGCCTTGCTAATTAATGGGTTTTTTGTCCTCGATCAACATATTCAATGAGACAAACTGGGGACCGTGATGACAAAACGAATGCAGTTAGAATTTAGATGCGATGGGATACGTAATTTATAACTGGAGCAGGTTGAGCGTATCACAATGAATAAGGAAATGCATACTGAATGTAATAAATGCTTCAATTTTTAAATTCTCTTATGTCGCAGGAATCGTTTTTTTCAAATATCTATATTATGCTGCCAAACTGTCTTGGGTGAATTTAGAGTAGACTTCAAGGGAACTCGAAGATCACGTCTTTGACAACATAAACTCGGAGGAATGATTGATGGATTTTCTTAGATTGAAGTGACAACATGAATATAATGGGTCAAACGAAGGCCAAATTATTCTCTTACAGCGTCAGGAAACACGAGGGTAAACTGGCTTGGAATTATGATCTCTGTTATAGTAGTAATAATATTCTTTGGGCTAACAGCCGTGACCCCATGATACGCTAGGTGCATTTTTATTATTTTTAAATTAATCTCACTGTCGGTCCTTACAACAATTTTGTATATAATATTACTGCATTTTTTCATACAGTATGTTATAGATCCTAGTGGAAAGAATCAGAAATACTTAGAAAACTATTAATTCCACGTCTAACATTTATGGAAAATCATGTACAGTAAAAATTATCTTGAGTGGCTATTCATAAGAATTTTGTTTTCAGTCAACACATTTTATCCTTATGCATGGGAACTTACTACAATCGCAATCTATCAAGAAGTTGAAAGGATTATACGGGGAGTAAGTGACTGCCAAGATATGGACTGTCGCATAAATTACTTTTTAGCTCAGCAAAATACGAAGCAATGTTATCATAGGGGTTTTGCTAATAAACCAGGTAAGTAGTCGTCGTTCAAGTAGTCTGCTGGTCTCTCAAGTGTGTGTCCTTGTAAAACCATATGATTTTCTCACACACCGGACAACCGGCCTTGTGGTTTTAGTTGAGCTGCACAGCTCTCAATCAGACGGCAAAATTAGAAAGTAATTGTCATTTAATTAAATCCAATTCCGGAAATTAAACCTTTAATTATGGCAAAGCGAAGATCTGCAATTATTCTTGCAACAGCGATTCTGTTGAGTTGTGTCATTTCTTCCACTCAAGGAGCTCACGTTCTTTTTCTTCAGCAGTAGTAAGAAACACAATAAGATTTCTCTAAGTATATACTAAAAACATACTTCTGATGTAAATATCTTATTATGCAGTGCCACTGACAGTCACATTGTGGTGACCTGGCCACTTGCAAAGGCGCTTCATGCCTTGGGTCACAAAGTGTCTTACGTGTCAAGCACTCCAGGGCCGGATGAGATTAACGCATCCTCCCATCCGAACATTTCTTACTTTGTTCCCGAAGGGCTGGGAAATGAGCTTGGAAAAACTTTACAAAAAGACTTCAGTCTTCAGTACCGTCTAGACGGTGGGTGGAACGGAGGCAACTCCCTCCCACTTTTTCTCATTAGTCCTCGCTCAAATCCCATCCTCTGCGAAGCCCTTCTCTCTAGTCAGGACTTCCAGAAGTGGATTCGCCAAGCTAAACTACCCGAGAACAAAGTGGACCTCGTTGTGCTGGACACAAACTTGGACTGCGGTCTCGGAGTTGCATGGGCTTTGCAGGCGAAAGTTGTGGCGTTCCATTTGTTTGGGGTACTAAATTCAGTTTATCTGATGAACATTTATTCCTCAGTCGTTTACATGCGATTAAACTAAGTGCAATTTGTACACAGACATTCATGGAGACATTGGATGGGTTGGCTGGAGGTGGAGGATCAGAGATGGTCTCGAATGTCCTCATCCCTCACAACAATCCACTGTCTTTGATTCAAAGAATCAAAACAACAGTAGCATCTTTTATTAGCCATGTAACTACGAGGAGGATGTGGACACAGATTGAAGATATTTTGAGGAAACATTTGGCCAAAGAAGTTCCAACCATTGGAGAAATGGTCAAGAATGTGAGCCTCGTTTTGTCCAATGGTCATTTCCTGGAAGAGCACAGAAGACCTTTGCCACCGAACTTCGTGTCCGTTCCTGGAATTCATGTGAAGGAGACTCATTTCCAACTGGAGCAGGTCACTTACAATCAAGAATGAACATAAAATTAATTAAGTTAGTTGTAATTAATCAAATCAATTATTTGTGTTTATTGCTAGGAAGTAGAAAGTTTCATTTCAAAAAGTGAAACAGGATTCATCTACATTAGCTTAGGAACGGTGGTGGTGTTGGATGAACTGCCGCAGACAATCAAGTCCATGTTTTTTAATGCAATCAGAAAGTTCCCTAATATTCAGTTCTTGTGGACATGGAATGGAGATGGAAAGTTCAAACCTACCCAGCAGGAAATGCCCAAGAATCTTTTTATTAAGAAATGGTTTAGCCAGCAAGACATCCTTGGTGAGGAAACGGAATCCCTAGTTTAGATATGAAGCATCAACTAGAAAATTAAAAGGGATTTTACATTTAAGGACACCCTAAAATCCTGGGATTCGTGACACAAGCAGGAAGGCCAAGCACACAAGAAGCCCTTTACAATGCTGTTCCACTTGTGACACTACCTGTTCTAGGCGGTTAGTAGTAAATGTGGATTTAATTATAATATTAACGCTCATTTTAACTTTTTTATTGAAATAGACCAAGACTACAACAGTTACATGTTGGAAGATTTGGGAGTTTCCGTCAACCTCGAAATAGCTCAGTTAACTACGGACAAATTGGTTGCTGCTTTTCAAAAATTGTTAAACAAAGAGTAAGTAAATTGCAGTTTGGAGTTAACTGCTGGGAACAAGTTTGAAAAAAACGATTATATACTTTCTTCTAGACTGAAAGGAAGAAGCGTAGAAGTGTCGAAAATAATGAAGGACACTCCCACGAAGCCAATAGACAAGGCAGTTTGGTGGATTGAGTACGCCCTTCGACACAGTACCACAGTAACCTCTCACCTCCAGCCTCTCTCGGTGGACAGGTCATGGGCCGTCAAATGGCATCTCGATGTTTGGATGACGATATTTGGTGTGACAATCGCCTTAATTTACATCCTTATATCAATCTTTACTAAACTAACCAAAATTTTGTGTCCCAGCAAAAAAGCTAGTCGTAAAAAGCTTAAAGTAAAATAAAAAAACAACTTGATTTACTTTGAATTTTGAGATTATTCATTTATCGCATATGTACCATAAATGAATTCCCATAATCTCCACCCACTTATTACTACTTTCTACAGCATTTGGTCATGCCGGAAAGAATCTTCTTAAAGGCTGCGTTGAAATCCTGATTACTAAAAGCGTAAATTACAGGATTCACACAAGAATTAACCATTCCAAGGAATTTAGTCATCCAGTGGGTTTCATCTGCCACATGGACATCAACAAAGTAGAGTAGATTAACTATCAAAAACGGAATCCAGCAAATCAGATAAGCAAGAATGAGTATTCCGAGTGTAGTCGCCGTCTTCCTTTCCTGTTCAACGCACTTGAGCATCTTCTTCTTCTTAATTTCGTTCTGTGTAGAATCGACACTACTCTGGAGACTTGTCGCGGAAACAGCTCTGCTTTCATCGTCACTTAAATTTGTCCCTTCGGTATTTGTATTGTCTGTTGACAATGGGTTATGTATTACATGATTATCGGTTGGGAGCCGTTTCCTCAGCCGCCGTTTCAGCTCCATGAAAGTTTTGTAGTACAAAACAATGACGAGTAATATTGGGAGGACAGCCAGCGAGAAAAGATGCAATGACACAAATGTAGGATGCTTTATAGTCTCCCACACGGCTCTTGTGGTTTTGCTGTCGAGATCTTTGTCAAAAGACAGAAGGTTCATGTTTGGCCACCAAGCTACAAGAATTGGAGTGATTTCCCATAGTCCAAAGAACCAGAGCCAAGGGACAGGTTCCATGATTGACATTATAGTTCTGTTCTTAATGTAGTCAAGCCCATGTCTCACGATTCTGTAGCGATCTACGGCAATCAACACGAGGTGATAAGAACTCGCCAAGACGGCCGACTGAGTCACGACAACAAGTAGGAGCTTAGCAGCTTCACCGAAGACCCATATTCCAACTAATTTAAAGACGTGTGAGAGTGGAATCCCATAACCAGCTATTGTTAAGTCTGTCACGGCCAGTGATAAGAGAAGTGCATTTGATGGGTTTTGGGATATGTTAGTGTTTGAAATCCAAGCACAGATTACTAAAATGTTTCCGAGTACACCGAGAAGGGTGAAACCTGCAACAAGGAGTAGGAAGAAGACTTCGGTTGGTGTCCAAATGGTGCTGTTGGTAATTGCTTGGGGAATTGTAGAATTCATAGACGAGTTCAGAAGTAATGGATCCATCGACGGTTTCAAACAAGGTGTAATTATTCTTCGAAACTCTAATGTAATTTTAACTTCTTTTTTGATGACCAAGGATTCTGGAAGTTGTCCAGTTTCAAGGCGGATGCGTTTAATAAACTGAACTATCGTTTGACGTGTGGGATTAATTAATGCTTTCTGTAAAAAAAATTACGTAAGCTGTTTTGCCAGATACTTTGTATATTTAGTCCATGAGCTTTTGCGTAAGTGGAAGAGTTTGACCATAAAAGGAAAACGGAAGTGCGAAAAGTATAACAACACAAAACCCTACTACTTCCTTGATACCGTGAAATTGACTCATCACAAAACAAGCTTATTAATACTTTTAACGATGTACAGTACTAGTCAAAACAGATTTCCCAAGTAAAACTGTCATTGCTCTAATAT
>JAQGAD010001178.1:0-22610 GCA_034696625.1 Isotomurus palustris | reverse complement strand
TATAAAATAATTGATGGCAATCTATGGGATTGTAATCAAACGCATAATTTTTTTCCTATCAAGCGTAATTGAATTTTTGTGAATAGTTGAAAACATAGTAAGCGTATCTGTACCAGGAAACACACAACACACACATGCAAGCTATTACAATGTTATAAATTCAGATGATCTCTGTGGCATAGACTCTCAGTCTCACAATCTCATCCTCGTCTATTACTGCTGCACTATTGCAAATTACCTATGAGCCCCTGCTGAGCTCCCATTCAGTCCACTTTCCATTCGTTGCAAATGCAAATGTGATAAATTGTTTGGTGGAAAGGAAGACATGATGAGCCCCAGGTGGGGTGTGTATTGTCTGTTTCGAAAACCTTTCGGCTTCTTTTTAATTCTCGTTCTCATTTATCATCCTCTCTGTGTAGTTTGCTGTGTATTTCTCTTCTTCAGCATAATGATAACCATCAGGAGCAGAGGACAATCTGCATTTATTTGCGATCGCATCTTTCATTCCTTCTTTAATGTGAGCATGAATGTGTGTGTCCATTGTCGATTCACATGTGAATAGAATGTAAACGAAGTAGAAGAGTGAAATGACACTGACTTGGGAAAGAAAAGGAATGTCGATTCATGATTCTGGGTTACAGGAGCAATAGACAAGTGTGCAAAAGCCAAAAGCGTCTTATATTCCTTTATGCTCTACGGATTCGCAATGATGTTTTACATGTCCTGTACAAAAGTCCTTTGTAAGACGATCCTACTCAAACCATTACCCATTGATTTAAAAGACTTTCTTTCTGTCAAACACCGCGTCTAATTGCGAAAGGAAGAATGCTTTCATGAGTTCTTGAGTCCCACGAAGAAACTTGTGAATGCTTCACTTTCAATTCAACCAAGAAAAATTCCCAAAGATTCAAGGCTATCAAGATTAATTTCAAAGACTCATCAGTTCCATTCCCTCAATACTCTGTAATCATCGTAACTCGTGGAACAGACGGTGGAGGTCTGGCTGACTACTTTGTACTTTGTAGTTAGTTTGTGTGAGGGGAAATAAATCGAAACTGATGTTCAGATTCCAGAGACGATTGCAGGGAGCTGAGCCGCAGATGAAAGAAAATGGGACTACTTTCGTAATAAAGAAAACCTGCTGGTGATGTCTTCGACCAGCCGGAGAACAAATGAAGAGGAAAGTCTCACACATTCTTTTAACACATGCAAATCACCACCATACTTTATTATGCTTCTTTGAGTTTCTAATTGTCAGAGGTGGCAATCGGACGAATGACCGATATGGCTGTTACCATGCAAGACACGATGCACATCTATTGGTGTTGCAAACCACACATAATCTTTTATTCTGACCAACAAGGAGATACAACACAACATCCAGGAAAACAATTTTGAATTCGAAAAAATGTCTTCTACTTGTTATTTACCAAAGAATTCAGAGTAACAAGTATACAGGCGATAACTATTTTCCAAAAATGGTCTTCTAAACTCTATAAAGTAACGTTACTCACTACTCACACAACCTTAGTTCGTAGCTAGTGCTAGTGAAGAAATAGCACACATACATTAAGGAGATTTTTTTGTGCTGCTGTGTACTCTTGCACACTTCTACTGAATGACCAGACTAAAAGCTACCCAGCAAAAACTAGGGAAGTTAAAACTTGACTAACTAAAGATGATGACGTACTCTCAGAATAAAGTCAAATTCAAAAGCATCTCATTGAAGAGTCGTAATATCTCTTATACAGGCAGTAGGAACAGAATCACGTAACTCAAACCCACAACAGCCAAAACAGCAAGCACTGTGGTGCATTGTGTATATATTTTAAGGCGATTCCTGACTCGATGAAGTAATAATAATGAAGTGGATTACGAAGGTGCTATATGCAAGTGAATCTCTGACTTGCTACAAACAGCATTTCTTCCTACTGAACAATGGGTCGGTCAAAAAACTTGAGCGTTTTTGTCATCCCTTTTATGGAAACTTGAACCTGCCCTTATCTTGTATTATTCGTGAAAAGTCTGATTCATCCTTAGCAATTATGATGATGAGAATTACGGTGATACTCTCGGAGTACCTTCGGATGCGGAGGAATCGCACAAGCCTTCTGGTGATGACAGACACGTTTGTGAACAAAAGAGCCATGTACGAATCGATTCAAAACTCCTATAAAAATATACGTAACGATTTCCAACCAAAATTAGCCAAAGGGCTGTAATCATCATTTTATAATCTTTCATCTCCTTCCGAACAACACGTCGTACAGCTGAAGATGAACTAGACACAACTACACACACACAACCTTTTCGTGACTGATGAGAACTCATCTTCTTTTTTGTCTTACGTAATAATCATTACCATCATCATTACACCCAGTCTACCCTTCATCCTGTCTCCTCCATCAAAACAATCTGTCACTTTCATTCACTAAATTTCCGTTGTCTCCATTTTAAGAGAGTTATTATCGAATACTCCCCAATTCATCCAATTACCATTGACCACTTGGCTCAATCAAATCGAGGTATCCCCTATTTTCCCCCTATCAGCCGTTTATAGCTCCACTGATACTGTCACAATGGGACCAACACTATTAACCTGCTTCTCATTCAATTCAATACGAACAATAAAGATAGCCTACTGGACCTGACACTACACTAGGGCGTAGATAGTGTAACACATAAAGTATAAACTTGGAGGAGGCTGATTTCATAGGAAACCACAATTAAGCAAAACATTTCTCAAAACCGTGACTCATTCGGTTTACATTGCTTTTCAATTATTCATAATTATTCCCCAATCGATCACGCTTCCCATTGTCCTCTTATCAATTGGCCCTAAGTACCTACAACTACTCCAACATCACAAGCACATCAGCTCCTCCTGAAAAATCGATTTCTGTCTGTCTCAGGAGTTTGCTCTCCTGAACCCGGAAACTGACTTTTTAGATGCCCACCTCTCCCGTCCTTTAACTTCTCCCTACTAAACACGGCTTAGCAATGCCAAAACTGTGTAATTTAGTGCATGAAAAAATCAGAATTACCCAACTCGATCACCCACACGACACCTACTTTCATCTCTCTCCCATAAAATCACCTGCTGATGCTTCTCCTCTCTCTCTAAGCTAAATGCCTACTTGAAAGGTTAGGTCACCTGCATGACTGCATCTCGGACACCATATCAGACGAAACACACACATTTTTACACAAACAAACCCATCAGAAACTAAATCCCCAAATCCTTCGCATGCTTAAGCTCGTAATGCTTCATGACTTCAAGTCTCTACACGTTCAACGTTGACACAGTGCCAATCGTAGCCTTTAAATGTAAGCACAACAAACAATTAGAACCTAAGCTGGCGATAACTTAAGAGATATGTGAAGTAACACAGTGGAGACCTTCCACCATTAAAACCATCTACGTCTTGACTAATCAACCGTCCGTCCATAACAATCAATACAAAACCAAAATCACAAGACTCTGATTTACATGTGAGCTTAGTTAGCTTCACTAATAATATACATTATTACTTGCTTGCTTAAAATTATGAAAAGTTTCTCTCCAAACTTGTACTCTCCACTCTTGTTTAACTACTGCGAATATTTTTTGTTCTCAATTCTGCTTGCAACTTCTACCCGTTGTATAAGGTCAGGTATGCAGAGACTTTAATGGCATAAACATCTTTCTCGCAAATAAATTGCCCTTCACAGTTGAGGATATAAATGACAAGTGACAAGGAATTCGACTGAGAGGAGTGTCTCTCTCTCTCTCCGTTTAATGTAACGACTCTCTACCTTCTTAACTATCTCACTTTTATGGTTAACATCCAATTACAAGAAACTACCCTCCCTCCAGCACCAGGGAGAATTTCCAGGTCAAGTCTTTACTGGCACCTGAAGCTCTCAAAGCTCTGGTATCTTAATTGCCTCTCCGAAATTAACTTTTTCTCTCAATTTATAAACTTCTTACGACAACCCTCCCGGGCTATTTTGATCCTTCAAGAAGAATTTAATTCAAATTACTTTTTGCTATAAAAGTAATTGCGAACTGCGATTACACAACCTCACGGCTTTGTCATACCATCTCCTTTGATGATTTTCATTTAGATTGGCTCGTTAAAAGGAGATGACATGGCATAATATTTTTGAGAGGTAGAATACAACGGAGCAGCAATTAAGGTAGTGGCAATCAAACCTCTACTCTTAAAATAAACCTCGTCAGATGAAATTTCACAAAAAAGGAATCTCATCATCAAAATTCAGACTTGTGAAAAGCAATCTAAATAAATATTCATTAAAAGTTGATCTTCCATGAAATTAAAATCAGTGTTCTCTTTTATTACACACTACAGTTCTAACTTCAAACCTATTGTACTCATTACTGCAACTTCTGTTAGGTGCAGCTGCAAATAAACATGTGCCTAACACTTGTTTGGGTACATGAACTACAGAAACAGAACTACACCAGATTTTTAGGTGTGGAAAAAGTAAAAAGATAATGCGTGCGTCTGATTCTGGTGGTGCAGTACTATACACTACACATAAACTAACACACTAACGTGTACATATAAACAGTGTTTGTTGGTACAGTCGACAAAGTCGGTTCGTTTCCCCTTGCCCTGATTCTTCTAATCGACCAATCAATCAATATTCTAAAAATATTCATACTACTACTACCATCCACACATATGCAATTCTTCCATCCGTTCCACTTTCTCTGTCAATAAAAAGCACAGACATTTGCGAGACGAGTGAGGAGTTTGTACGAGGAAGGAATTAAAACTTTTAAAACATAACCTTTCTGCTATTACACACTTCACTTATAAGCTCAATAACCTCAATTATTAAAAAATGAAATTCACTTCGTCTGTGAAATTAATCTACCCAATAATCGATTTATGTAAACTAGCTTTAACCAAGCAATTAATTAACAAGACAGGTAACCTACTTTTCTCAAAGTCGATAGACTCACAAAAACCACATGAAATCAATTCATTTTATGTAGACAGAGTAATCAATATGTAATTAATTGCAAAATGCTGCTTGGTGGTAAAGTCAAGCTTCTGCACCCAAGCTGCAATCTAGTCACTATCATAATGTTGTACATGCAGAAGATGTACAGTCCAATCCTTGTCTATTCCTACATACAATTGACATTCCCAAAAACTCTCAGTTCCTAGCTCACATGAATCTCAGAATTCCCCACAAGCTTGATTGAATTTTCCTTCAGGATATCCAATAAAGAAGACTCGAAACCGGTCGTCCCTTTGTACCTGGCATATCCTCTGAGCATTTTGACTTGTTTCGTGAACCCCTCACGCACAGTAATTAGATTTAGGTTTGCCACAACAAAGGTACAAGTCAAAAGTAACACAAAATGGCACGCCATGACTTTGATCGAACTCCTCTTCCCTGCACTCGTTCATTTAGTGCATGAAGAAACCTAATCAAACAAAAGTTCCCAACTCTCCTTGTGAGTAAGGAAGAGCCAGGAACGCTGAACCGATGGAACGTAATTAAATTAATTACAGTTTCCTCCACTAACTACCTGCCTGATAATAATGCCAGTTAATCAAGGCCAGTTTGGTTAACTGAGAGAAAATTCTCAATCAAAACTTGTGAAATAACTATTAATAATAAATACCAAGTACTGCTGTGCATGCAATTGCTTAACTTTTCCACTTATAACACAAAAAACTGATGGTACTTACGCTTTTTTGATATCCGAGTTAGTAGCAGTCCTCGAGACTTCCAAGACTTTGTAGTAATCCACAGTCATGATGACTCAAGTGGTAGAGAGAATCTCTTACACAGAAAGTTGATCACAGGCAGAATGAGTTTGGGATTTAAGTTACAGATTTACAACCACACTGAGGTTGTTAACACTTCTTTACACACCCGGGTAAGTTCCGGAAGTACGTAACAACAACAACTCTAGACAGAGCGAGAGAGCGATTCGATTTTGATAAACTACCCGTATGGTGGGTCAGAGCAGAATGAGTCCGAATAAGGAAACCCTACTTCGAACCCGATTCCGGGTGGGGATATTAACTTTTTGTTCCACAAAAGGAAATCCACACACACGCTGCTTGCGTACAATCACAAACTGTTTACTTTCTCCAGCTATGACAACGTTCCTCACTCACTCACGTTGATCCGCGCTGCTAAATCGATTACAGCACGGCTGGAAATGATGATAGAGCTATTTGTGGTATAACTGGAGCTGGAAGAACCCATTCCCACAATATGACGACCGTCTCAGCGTGTCCTCTTTCCTTCCTTCCTCACGTGAATCCTTGTCCTGGATTAATCTTTAATTACTGTTGATCCAACAAGAAGGGCAGGACTGGGCTTCGGTTTACTCAAGGCAGTCTTCCTCAATGATGAAGTGATGACCGATGGCTTCCAGTTTATTGGAATGTCTTCTACTGTGAATAAGGCAGTATTAATCTTAAGTAGAGATGGGCAATAATATCTTCAAGTTATTTTGTGGTAGTGTGACGATGAGGAGAAGCCCCAACGAAACTGATGCAGCAAGGTCTAAAGCAACTTTGCAACTGACTTCTCCACTGCAGAATGACTTGTTCTCGTTGCTTTTTGCTTGGCAGCCAGTCTCTCCACACACTCACTCATCCACTCCTAACTTATCCAACATGCATCTCGTAGCATGAAGAAATTTAGTCTTCATTTGGAATCCACCCTACGTTTCCTTGAAGTCTTAGGTTGAGTATTTCTTTGGCTCTTACGTCTGATTTGATTATTCCAATGATCTTGTCCACGTAATGGAGGTCTACCCGTCAGATGAGAGAACCTTATGGATCTGTAATCACAATCACACACACAGACAAGATTTTAATTATGATACAACACTCTGCATCACTTTGACATGGAAAGTCCAAACTGTACATTCACGAACGTGTGACTTTTTGTCACCTACTTATTCGTTTCATACCGATTCAAACAATTTACTACTTTCCATTTGCATACATACGAAACCGTTAGATTGACTAATACTCTTTCGATGAGTGTAAATCACACCTCTTGCATTACTAATCCACTGATCGACGATCGAACAATGCAGACATGCAGTTACATCGCCTCAGGACTCAAGACCCAAAATTCGGGTACCAGAACGTTACTCCTCTTTCAAAAGAACCTGCGATCAATCCGAAAGATCATTTATCTTCATCAGATTCATCACGATCTTTACAAAAGGAACAAAGTGAGTTTTAAATGGCATCATGAGATAAATGCTGTTGCAGCATGCAGTGAGGGACTGCGTGAAATCTCCGACCGAGTTAATTTTTATTTCGTATGGCAATGCTGTAGACATTTACATAATAATTATCTCTCTTTTGGCCAAGTAAAATATAACTGGATTGATGATTTCGAGAACACGACAGGTCCGCTAGGTAATCCCTACTTACTACTGACACTGACAGTGACTTCTGGTTTTAACTCTCGCACTGCTACTGCGTTCAGTAGTTCTAGTTCTTCATCTCGTGACAAATCCAGAGGCCAAATGGCCAAATGTAATGTACCCTGCGTTTTGCAATTATTATTCCACCACAATTCACCAGAGTTTCATTTCCTCCAAGTCCACAACTTTCCCATCACGCTATTTTATTACCCCTTTGCAGAAATATAATAACCTTAAATAGCAGCTAAACAACATCCGTTTCCCCTACTAAAATAAAATACTACACAATACACACTTGCTTCTCTGCTTCACTTGAATACGAAATCAAAAAAATGGACCCACAATAATCACAAGCAAGAAGCAAGTAAAGCGAAACTTCTATTTTGCACCCAGTGCCAAATGCTCTCAAGACTCTCGAGTGCGTTTTATGTTATGGGCACTAATATTCGTGCACTGCTGCACTACATCATTCCTCCATCAATTCGTGCATTATTACTTGCACCTGTAGCGCTCAAAGATAAACTCTATACCACAAACACATTATTACATTTCCTGAAGCAATTATCCCATTATTACACCGTGCACGTTAACATTGACATATGCGGTAGATCAGTTAATATTTGGCTAACTAATACCACAAGGAACACAGTAATAAATAATACAAGTTCATCCAGCGTGTAAAAAAATGCGTTGGTGTTGATGAATTGCCTGTGAGAAAAGTCATGTGAATGAGGAGGTAGGTAAAAACAACCCAACACTTCCATCACCACCAACACCATCACCACCGATCCTTCCTACCTGTCCTGCGACGTAACTTCGGAGATCTCAATGAAACGTACCTCATCTTCAAAATACCCGTAAACCACTAGTAAATGTACACATCATCTTAATACGATTCCCTCCAACGTCCGAGTACAATGACTTCCTCCTTCCCTTCCAACCTTCTAAGCTACGTCGCCGCGTCTACGATCTAAAGATAATGAGCAAGCAAACAAAATCCTCCACGTCCCTTGATGAACCTAATTTTTATATTTTTACATCCACTTCCCATCCCACACAGCCACCACCTTTGTTTCAAGTACAACTCATTTGCCCGTCCAGGTGAAGAATTGCTCATCATCGGTACTCAAACAAACGATGAACGGTACAACAATGATGGAGATGAATCCATAGACAAAATGAAAGTAGGGTTTACCAACATCCGCTCGACCTCTTTAATGTGTAACGTAACAAGTGCAACTCACCATTATTCATATACTCTCCATGCGATTTCTAACAACAGACAACACACAACAGAACAGTAACTACCAACCTACTCCCACACATTAAACACTCATCATAATTATCATCTTGGAGTAGAGACAGGTAGTTCACCTGATCCGTTCCTCTCTCTCTCGAAGTGACTCTGACTCATATGCAAACACAACGAATCTCTTGTAATTTACTTTCCTCATATCTTTCAAAATACGGTTCGTTTTTTGTGAATTTAATCATCAGCCTCAGGCTTTCTATTTCTTTCAAGATGAACTAACTGTATATTTGCTCATCTGACTGACTGACTACCGGACATAAGCCCCACCACTGACATAACTTTTTTGCACTCCCATCACATTTAACCGTTTCCTTTTTAATCCTGTTCGTCAAAGGTGTATAAAAATCTTCGTTTTGTTCTTTTCTTTATATCACTCGGTCATGAAAACGGATCTGTCATTTCACAGACCTCCTCCAATGCCACCAGCAACTAATAAAATGCAATCAACCCTTAACCGTATAAAATTAATGGGATACTCGAGCATAACTGCGTGTGTACGTTGTTTTGGCTTCTGACGATGGCAGAATAAAGATTATAAATTCGCTACCTACTCGATTTTATTGTATCTTAACCGTCCGTACTTAAGATTAAAGTTGAAGTAAAGTAGGACTACGACAAAAGAACTACGGATTATTTGAATACACTTAACCAACAAACATTAAAATAAATGTCAAGTTTATTTGGCAGTTATCCTTTGATGCACACACACACAGTCAACAGTATTTACAACTTTATTATTTTGTCCTAAACTCTCAGCACAGCCCAACATATCGTGAAGTGTTCTAGTTCTTTTAGGAATGTTGGTCACGGAGGGTTTAAAACAGCAGTTAGCCAAATTGAATCTGAAGTAACGTCATGTTTTATATTAACTCACTTAACTTAATTGTCTAGAAATCTCCCAAGAAATCCATTTGTAACCACACGTGTAAGTAAGTGAATGGTCAGTAATGTCCTATCTACACAGTCTTGAATAACCAGCTGCACTGCTTCTTACGATTCTAATCCCCTTGATTCTTAATTAGGAGATTTAATCAAGGTAATAAACTTTCATTGGCAAGTCAGAGCAGTTCTATTCTAATAGATCTCGCAGTATGGGACCCAATAACATTTTCATTCACACGGGCAATTGAAATCATAAACATTTCTAAATTGACAATGACTATCCTAATAGAGATGTTCTCTTACAGACTAACGACCGGTGAAAGCTTCTCACATATTTATTTTACCATTATATAAAATTATCTCTTCTCGAGATTGCCTCCCACTTGGCAAACAATGACCTGTGTTAATGGATACGATATGGATGAATCGCATGGTAAGTTCTTGTGACTGACAAGTACACACACACGAAATAAGATCTCTCCACACTTCTTATTATATTAATCTACCCCACTCCATATTTAAGTAAGTGTTAATTAACCTCGTTAGAAATAAACTAAGCATCAATATAAAAATCTCCCTTTTCATCTTGTGAAGCAAGTGTGACTGTGACTATGCATAAGAATGATTCATGACACTTTCTGTTTTTCGGCAATGACCCTAACGCTCTTCTTCCATGTCGCTATTTATCACACGAATTCACCGGAAGCGTACATCATACACATTTTGATACAATGCACACACTGTGAAATGAAAGTTTTTTTGATGTGGAAATTAAGAAATTCATCCCAGACTTATTAAAGTCAAAAGTAACCCAAGTTCAATCTTCAGTATAATTGCGAATCAGGAGTTAATGAATCTTATCGTGAAATTAAAATAACACTCAGACGATGAGATCACTTGCTCTGCTCTGTTATCTGCGAAAGCCAAATACTGAATACCTCCATTAAAATTGTTTTTCACCAACTTCGTGCTTTGCAAATCTGAAAAAAGTTTGTCTCAGTCGCATTTTTCTCTCCACTTCGTCTCATCCCCAAATATTACTTTGTTGTGATATCTTCTGAAATTTCACGGCCATGGCACTGACAATGAACATGACTTGATACCAGTACCACATTTATCTCTTCAACCAGAGTAAGAAGAAGTGTAGTAAACAATTCTATTCCAATTACCACTCTCTTTGGTGCTTGTGTTCTTACTGCTTAACATCTTTTATCATCACCATTATCGATGTAAGACAAATAAAAAGGGACAAAAACCATATCCCTAGGACAAACAATAAAATATTCATTCTCTAATTCAACTGCACACATTCTCTCCTTCTTAAACAATGAACAACTTGTTGCGTCAATCTGAACCAATACCTTATCAAGACCGAGAATGATAGACAAGTTGCAAGGGAACAAAAAATTTCAAGATCAGGGACACACTTTCTTCTATACGAGCCAACATTTAAGATTCTCAGTCTTTGAAGCTACAGATAAAATTCATACCTGACAATTATCAATGATAAATATCCTTTCTAAGGACTACAGACAACAGAATAATCTAAAGAAAAAGTCAAGTACCTACTTCAATACATACTGATACACTACACCTCGATTCCCTCTTGGGAATTAGGTCAATTTATGTCACCTTTCACCCTCACACTTGTTACAAAGCTTTCATCTTGAGAATAAGCAATCACGCAACAACTGAAGTTGGTAATAAATAATTACTGTCGAAATTGTTTCTTTTTTCTTAGCTCTAACCGTGTCCAATATGCCCTGATGGCCGATTTTCTTCACAAAAAAGCTGGGTAAGTCCTGTGATAACCAGTCCATAACTTAGCTAATTGTACCCAGTTGTGCGAGTTAAGTCCTCCTTCATGACCAACAGTGCGTCTAAATTGTACACTACAAATTTCAATGTGTACCTACTATCTACTATGGCTTATCCGAATTTGAAGAAAAAAGGTGTTACTAAATTACTATAACATAGCAGAGGCCTTGTTCAACGGACGATTACTACTATTAGTACGAGATGATAGGCATGCAGACTTCTTGTGAAAATGTAAAAAGTGTAAAATGTAAACTCATTACAAACAAGTCGAGGAAGGCAGGCGTCTGCATTCTGCGAACCACACTATGAAACAAGAAGTGTGTATTTGTGTATTTGCGATCCATCCTAAACTTTCCTGTCCATTGTTTTAGCTCACCTAGCGAAACATTAGAAACAGAATATATTTCTGTTCCATGTCTTTTCTTTAGCAAAGACTAAAATACACAATGGCCAACATTACTTCGTAATTACATGCTTTTCCTTCTTCACGAGTGTTCTTATAGTTCTTGCCATTGCCAACTGACAATTTCAATTGATGTTTGTATTCTGCATAATATTTGAGGTTGGGCACGAAGAAAGGAATAAAAACTTCTTAAAGCGAGACCGCATCATCTCTCTAAAGCCTTTAGACTTTAGACGCGAGGTAGTAAAAAGTAAACTGGTACGTTGCTGCCAGAGCCGAAGCCTCTCATGGATTTCTAACAAGGAGATGAAGAAGAAGACAAATTGCAATAAATCTCTACCCTGAACCAACCGATAATCATTACTTTGGTTCATACCGGCACCAAACAGAATGGACACCTTATTAAAGCACCAAATAGACTGAGACTATATGATGAAGGTACTTAATGTAGCTAAACCTTTGTTATCGCCTCGGACACTTGTCTTTGTTTGTCTTGAGCTTTCATTTCATGAAGAATGGCCACAGTACAAACAGAAAGATCGCCCGTCCAATCGCAATAACATATCCCAATCAGATGCTCATCCTAACCGAAGTCCACTGACTGTGGTCATTCACATGTAACCTTTTCCCAGTTCTATTCTTGTAATTTAATTCACTGTTGACTTGGCTTTATCTCTCATGTGGTCGTGGCATAATAATAATTGCTATTTGGCTTGTGTACCCCTGACATTGATTTTGAGCATGAGTTTCATGTGATCTGGGAAGTTAATGGCATAGTGTGTGAAACTCTCAGTGTCAACGATGCTGTCAACTAACTTTTGTGCAACCTTCATTTCTAACATCCAGTTGCTGTGACTCGTGTCGAAGAGTCGAAAGTCGTAAATGCACATCATCATTTACTTTCCCTCGAGTAATGCATTATGAATTTTTGGCTTTTGAATTCAGCCTCCTCCCCCCCCCACCCACCCCCCCCTCACCCCCTGCAGCTTTGTGCTCTCTCTCTCTGTAAACAGAATTTTAAGGATTTTTAGTGTAATAGAAATTTCATATTTTATTCTCAGAAGTTTATTTTAGAGATACACAGCAGAGCAGCGTAGATTCAACTCATCATTTTCAATTCAACCGTCTGGGTCTGGGCTCTTCTCTGGAAGTACCTCTCGCTTTTCTAGTCTCGCAACTTTTCAAATAAAAAATCAAATTAAGGAATCCGAGAAATATTCAACTTTAAATAAGGATCTTTCAAATAAAAAACCAGAATGAAATCATTTTTCTTGCGATGGTAGACAGAACCAATACAAAGTATTAGTGAAATTGCCTATAAGTTTTAAAGTTTTGCTTGCGTGGTATGTCTGTTTCTTATCCTGTGGTAGAAAATAAATATCCGACTTTGATCTGTCTTTTCCTCATTTCACATCTCCACCCCTGAAGAAACCAATATTGGAGAGAAAATACTTTTCTCTATCAAGTGCATCTTGTGTCAACGAGTAGGGAGCCCGTCTAATCGAAGACAAGCGAGGGTGGAGGATTTTTTCTCCATCCGTCCGAAGGGGATCTCTGAACTTTCATTTCATCCATAAAGTCAAGACAGTTCCCCTCTACGCTGACGAGGATTACTGCATCTCCAAACATCTCAATCCACTACACAAGGGAATGCTTAAACACGAGAAGCCTTTCAAGACAAATTCTCAAGAAGTCAGGCATTCAAATACACACACTTCTTTCGAATTGAATGAACGAAAACCATTATATATGTGAGATTTGGTTATTCGGGTCGGGTAATTCGGAGACGATCTGAAGTTTTCATATCCTTACTGCACTTTGTTAATCCAGACTTTAAGCTGCGTCCTACTCTCCCTATATACTCACTCACTCAGTCTGATAGTAAAATAAGTATAAGCCACAGATGGTTACCGTCAACACAGCAGTCGAATCTGATCAACCAACCATTTAACATGTCATCCATAAGGTTTGGTTATCCATATAAGTTCCCCAACTTAAATTCTCGAGGAGTGTCTTGATGGAATCGCTCATTTGAAAGATTCTTTTACTACACATACAATTTAGAATTCAAAACATTTTAGTTATTTTTAAACTTACGCCACATTCTCTTGAGGAGGACAAGAAACTACAGAACTAAAAATGCCTGTGTTACAGATGCTGTCCAATATCTCATCTCCCAACCGTTGACCTTTCACCCTACATTTTTTCTTTGGCTGCTGGCTCTCCACGTAACATTTCTGTATTATTGCTATTGTGCAAGAGCATACGAGGATTTAAAATGTTTGACTAGGAGTGTGTGAAAATAATTCACACAACTGCACTTGACAGTTCATCTTAATCAGTCTTTCTTTTTATGTCTAGTAATCGCCTACTCACTAAACCATGGCTATCATTTCACTTCAAAAACAGCTACCAAAACTCAATCCCACTTAGAAGTATCTCCTTTGATTCTGCATCAAAAGAGTTCTAATTGCTGAATTTAAATAACTCAAAAGAGGATACGTAACTAATAAATCTTTCGTAATTTTTAAAACAAACTTTACTCTTGGAAAGATTTTCATGTATCCTACTCGCCAAATCAGAGCTTTCATGAGGACTATTCTGTTCCCAAATGTAAACTACATTCTAAGCATTCTGTTGTGAGGGACAAAATCTGTTGAAATGTGAAAAAATATAGATCCCAAAAATATTCATAATGCCTCATGATGACTATAATACTTTTGAGAAAAAGATTCTAGCTGAAGTTCACTATCAAGTTATCATTTTTATCACGCAGTACGCATCAATAAGTAATGTTGACTGACACTCTCGCCTGTTTATTTTAGTTATGCAAAGGCCAGTAGTTATGAAAAGCTGTGTCTGCATTTTTGTATTGCATAGTGCTTGTAATTATTCAAGGATAACCACTGACAAAAAATCCATCGTTTGTGTTGTATTTTAAGCAGTGAACGGGTCAACTGAACGTTCAACTAAACCATAAAATATTTTCAACACTGAACAAAATGTTGAGAATATCTGTTCTTAGTTTTGCGACAGTTTGGGCCACTCATAAATCTTGACCCTGATACAGTTACTTATTAATCTTTAAAAAATGCAATATTGTATATTGTCGGTAATAATAGTACAGTAATTTACTAAGCCTCTTAATAGCTATTGCAAACTGCAAATAGTGCCTAGACCAACTTCACATGCAATAAAATTTATTTTGAGAGTAATTTCCAGACTCCAGACACTTAAGGCGTAATCAATTTAGAGCAGCCATGATCTTGACTTGTAATTAAATTAAAATTTAGTATTCAGATTAGCTCAGATATTATTTGATACATTATTTTTGTGCCCATTTGCAAATTAGAAATTACTGGCCATCTCAAAGCACCCTCATCTATACAACATGTGCAATTAAAAAAACCTAAGAGAGGTTTATTTTGACTTTCAAATTAGCATTTTGTTGGTTTTTGGTTGCACATCCGCTACAAACTTACAGGATTAGCAACAAATTATCTCTGTTAGCTCTTGATTAATATTTAGCAAAACTTTCCATTTAACCATCCATCACAAATCTGCATCTGTTATCAGATATTATCAAGTCATCATGTACAAATACGACTAATCACTCTGCACATATATTCATCACTTTTACACGGAATAAATGTACACAAGTTTTCTCATCGGATCATCAACCTCCTTAATACAGCTTTAAAGTGGATACACACTACTTTCTATACCGTTTGAAACCCGACGGTACGCCCTCAGCTGGCGCCAGATAAGCACTAAACTGCGTGATTATTGCACGTTTTTATTGTTTTAACTTTTGAAAGCAATACAAATGGGATACAGCAATAAAAACATGGGTAATTAATAATTCTTTTATTGCGGACAACGTTGCCAAAAAGGCCATAAGATGTGTTTTTATTTAAGAGCATTGTATGCAAGGTATCGAAGTATTCTCGTATTGCAATATTTTCAGTCTTATTGGTCTTTGGTAATTAACGCAATTTAAGAAATAAAAACTCAAGTTGCGTAATTCACTTATTGCGATTGCCTAACAGAGAAAACACTTAATTAAACAATAAACATGATTCACAGCAAGGTACCATCTGAACAATCGAACTCAAGTCTTAAGAAATGACATATCTTCTTAATTTAATCATATTCAACATCTGCTTGCCATTTCTCCAGCCCGTCTGCTGGCCTTCAATTTCAATACAATTCCGAACTCCGACGTGATTCGTTTCTTAACATGTCGTCTTTGTGGTTAAAGTGTCTTTATATCATTTTTTCCTACCTCGCATACTCAGAGCCTTATCACAATGTCTTCCCATAAATAGTAATATACTTTATGGCCATTATAATTATCATTCTTCATGACTTCATGATTAAGAAGATGAAAAGATGCGATAACACTTGACAAGTGTCTGCAAATGTCCATCTGGCACACTATCAAGCAATAAAACATTTAACCGAGTACAAAAATAGCATCTCTCCCATTTCTAGTTCTGCAACCTACCGAGATCGTGTGTATGGAAGTTCGTAATAATATTGTGATATAATCCACACACGCTAGTCTCGTGATTTCCACATGGAACAAACCGAAAGGAAGACTACGAAGGAATGAATGGTGTCAATGTGAATTGGAAATATTTGGATCGACCGTATGGATTACTCCATAAACAATTACTTAGCGTATGATATCCTTGCTGATTTATTAAGACGAAGAGAGTGATGAAATGAACCCTTTGTTAGTGAAAACTCTGCATTCCTTTTTGCCAAATACGACATAGTCACGAATAACTCAAAATGTCAATCAGGTTTCTAAATCTAAATGACTCTTGTTTTCATACTGTTCCGGAGGATAGGTCTCCCCACCACATATCCTCTTATTATCACACAGTGAAATCCCATGCCCTCGTGAATAACGATGAACAACAAGAGGACATACGGCAAATAACAAGAAGAAACAGTAAATTCTATTTAGTCCTGTCACTATCTAACCCAGGCACGCCCTGTCTTTATTAGTTGGTGTCACCCACCTTTATAATCCGCCAATAATAATCATAACCCAAAGTCCGCATTGTTGGGAGTTGTGACTTACGACGACGATACGAGTTCAGCTAAAGATTCAAATCAGAAACATTAATCCACCAGGGTAGTTCGACCTACAAGAAGAACTGCAAAATAATTTACGAAAGAAGGAGGATTGTAAAAAGAAAACAGTTATTCTTATGACTAAAACCAGGGTTGCTTGATTCTGATTAGGCGAATAAATGGGACATTGTACACATTTTAACTTTTGTTCACTTTCATATCCTAATACAAACAAGGGTTATTGCATAACTGTAAATGAGTTGGGTAAACACACAATGGATTTGTAGAAAGTCAAGTACAACATACAACATAGGATGAGGATGTTTTTACATAATGTGATTAGAATTCCATCTGCAATGACAATCTTTACAGTCATTACTGTGTGTGTACTGTGTAATGTGAGTGTCACTTGTCACATGCCAGAAACTGTCGTACAGAAAAACTTAAAATTTATTCACAGCGTGTGACCGTACCTTTATTAGCACTTTAGTAGTTTCCTCTGTCACTAAAAATAGTTGGGAGACTCGTTCTAACTATATGATGATGATGAGTAAACACACAAACAATGCCCAAAATTAACAAAACATAGAAAAACTCTATTTGAATAAACACAAAAGAAACGCATGCAACACGTAACTATAATTGGCTTGTGATGTATGGAGTTTGAAATAAGTGTGTTTCATACCCTACTTAATCTTGCATATGCAAAATTTCACACTCCATTCCAAACAGCATGAGATACAGATTAGAACAAAAACGAAAACTCTTCCTCAAAGTCCATTTTTGGTCTCAAGTTCGAGCGTCACTTGTTTCGCGAATCTATTTCTTACTGTGAAAGATTTTTTTCCTTACTTAAAACTTCATTAAAATGAGTTCTCATCAACTGTCGATACTCCTTCGCTCTTCAATTCAATTTAGGATTGTGTCTGCAGTCTGCGTTTGAGTTCTTTCCCCAAAGAGATTGTAAAAGGAACGAAACTCAGAAACTCCTTAAAGTCCTAATTGTCCAAATTAGTACCATCGCCAACCCAGGACACACCAACTTTTACAACTGCTTTGCATGCGCTTTTGTGTTTTATGAAGAGATTACACTTTACAAAGTTTGCGGAGATAGAAGAATGGCCTGCTCAAAGAGGATAAGTGAACAATAAATGAGTGTGAAAAATAATAGTATTGAACTAGAGATGCGATGCCCACACTACAAACTTTACTGCAAGACTGGGGATAAAAAATCCATGCATATTAATGATTCACAACTCACAAGCCTTCTGTAAATAGCAACCTGAGCGTTCCACGGTGCAAAAGAGCAATCATCTCATTTCATTTGTCTTCCTTAATCTCTTTGTGTCATAACTTACTAAACTCTCAGCTGATGTATGTTGCAAAAAATCATGATTATGGATTTTCTCTGCAATATCTCCCAACCAACAGTAGTTCAAATTCTTTTAGTGAATGAAGTCATACCGATAGCGACTTGTCATTGTCGTACACAACTTAGTGGTTTTTTGCTAGCCACTTAATTTGTAATTATTATTCTAAATTGAGTGCGCACATCATTTCCTGGACGTGTGCGTTCTGAATCTGTGGCTTAATCTAAGCAAGCTATTGCACAACTCAAAACTTTAAGTGAATTGAATGTGACATCGTTACATGTAGGGCACAATTGGCACATGGTTTAGGATTCATATGCAGTCACAAACAGTAAACAGTACGAGTGTAAGTGTTTCAGATTGAATTAAATTGAATCAATTCTTGGGACTAGTTGCATGATTTCCAACTGTCTGTTAACCACCTCCCATGTTCACAATTTTGTTACTTTACACGATTCCAGAGTACAGAGAATGATTCATAACAATAAATTCTTCGAAGTACACCCGAAAGATTATGATGAAGCGCACGATTTTTCAACCATGGTTCTCTAATGTTTATACCTTCTTCGAAAGGGAAGTTACACAACCAAAGTTGCAAAGCAGAAGTGCAAAAACATTCACAGAATCTCTAGACAGCCTTTATTACTATCTGTGGGGCTCATGGTTTGAGCTTCTTATTACGCCGACCACAAAGAGATGTTCCAATCAGTCAACTCCATCATTTCAAAAACGATAGCCAAAAAAGGATCCTTTTGATGAGGCAAATCGACAGACTCGTAACGTAATTCACAATTCAAATCCAGATTGATTGAACTGATTCTTCTTTTTGAGTATCAAAACTTAAACTGACGAATCATATATTACGAACACTTTCCTTATCTTGAGGTTCGTTAGTCACAATGTTTGTCTTGCAGTCCTATTACTTAACCAGAGATTGGCAGTTTGATTGTGATCATTGCGTGACTTCGAATCAAAGATTTATGTCGCCACTCAATCACTATCAATTTTTCGTGCTACAATATTTCTAATATTTTTTGTCTCACAAAAGATTGCTCTATATGGAGTACCTAGCGACATGAACAACGAAACACACCTAAATTATCAGTTAGCATATTTTACCAATAAAGAAGATGCATGTAAACTACTCACAGTTTTTCTTAGAAATTGACAGATGACAATGTAAAAGGAACAATTATTTCACAGTAGATTAATTTATTGTAGGCCAAAACATTTTTGGAGTAGAACTTACATGACCTATCGTTTCGTAAGTGTCTTGCGTCCACACTATTCCACAGTAAGCGTTTTGAGTGAGGCTTCTGTCCAACAACCCAATATTTTTAAAGAGATATTTTTAAAACTGACCGTTTATCGGATAATTGAACAACTTTTTATCAACTGGATCCACGATGATCTAACTGGCTCCAGGGACAATTTATGACTCTTACTATCTTCAATTTTTCCCATCATCTGCAATCTGGTGTCTGGCAAATCTGGCTGAGTATATGCTTTTTTGATAATTGATTATCACATGCATGAACAACAAACATTAAAACTAAATTACTGCAATATATGATGGTGCGATCATGCGATATTAAACCAATTTCCAGTCTCTCAAGTACAAAAACAAATGGTTGTACTTGTGCAAACTTGTACTACCAGTTTTCCAGGTGGCAATTTAGTAGGTACAAAAGCGTCAAAGGCTTTTCATCCACAAAACCAGATGCAGAAGAAAATTCATTATTTTTCATTTTTGTATAATTATATTCCACAAGAAATTTCGCACATCCACTGCAACTCCTTAGATTAGTTAGTGAGTCGTGATCGAATTTCACGAAAGGGTTGGTTTGCCCTTCAGACCATCTAATTTCTATCGGAATTCTAATAAATCACTCCAATCTGTTAGCAACTCAATCAAGGTTTGAGCAATCACCTGTGTATTCGTCGGACAAGAAAATACATACAAACCCACGCGCATAGGCATCCTGTCTGTCGAAGAATGCAAAACTGCAATATTTACTATCAGTGAAACAAGTCTAATTAAATAATCGATCCACCTTCTTCCCACGCCTCATCTGCCTTCCGCATCTGCAGCGTGATTCAATTACTTTACCTTATTCCGAGCATTCGTGCTGAGAATATAAACCATTAAAACTCTCCGGGAAATAACTGATGCGTATGCCCTTCGCTCAACTTTGCTCAAAGAAATCTGTTAGAAAATAAATTGCTACTCTCTACTAATAGCCATCATCAACTATTAAAATATTTCAACTGCTTAAGAAATCGACCTAGAAATAATATGCGAAAATACTGGAGAGAAGACTGACGACTCCTCCCTGCCCAAAGGCCATTACTCATCCCTAAAACTGTTTGAACTAAATCACTACACTCTACATATCCTCGTACTGCAGAACTTGTCCGTGAAACCTTGAATCTATGTCTAAATGTATTTTAGTCACAATATTTCTTTAAAAATTGCATTTTAAACACCCACATTTCAATTATAATTGTGGCCTGAGCTTAGACAATCTTAGCTTAGCTTCTTACGAATTCCAGGTGACCAGCCAAACAAAAATATCTGTAAATTACGACCACTACAGTCTTTCAGCTTTTCTGTTTAAAATTCCGCTGATATTAATTAACATAAAGCCCTACCCATTGGACATGCGAACTTGTTTAATCTTATTGAAATTACCAACCCCCATTTAATCCATTTATGGAAGACTCAACCCGGACTTCACCGAATATCTTAATGCTCCGTTCTATATAAGGCATCCATCTTACAACACATTAATCAACCCTTTATTTGTTTTCGTGTGATTTCTAACAAACTGTCTTTGCGAATTGTACCTCTGCCAAATTCTTGTTTGCAAGTATAAATCTCAAAGCACACTTGTTTGCTCACATAATATTTTCGGCTGTCAGTGATTTAATCTTCAAGATTTAAACAGTGTGTCCTTGGCTTAGGCAATTTTAAAATAAATATATTTCATGAATATGCAATAATGTATCATCTTAATTATCCCAAAAACCTTAGAATGACAGCGGCTGTTGAATTAAATAGGTGATGAGAAGTATGGACGACGGACCATATATCGAATTACCACTCTGTTCTTCAGCTGAATTGGCTGTATAGTAATTGAAAAATATTTTGCCAGACTGCTTGACTTTCACTACACATCATTTATCAATGAAATATACTCATGACAGAAGTTAATGGGTGGCGGAGAATATACTTTTCCTCTCTTTTACCTAAAAAGGCTTTAAGTACCAAGCCTTAATCGCAAATCATTAGTGCTAATTTAATTAAGCACAAATTATTTTAGCAACATGTCCTGGCAGAAATCTCATGTAGGGACGAAAACAGATTTGTTCTACGCCGTGTGCGTGTGGACTTCATGAAACAAGGCTTTTAGTTCCGTCGACAAGTTGAATTTTTACATTTCACCTGTTTGAAGTTTTGAAGTATTATTTACAAGTTGAATTGTTTGTTTACATCGAATTACAAAACAGCATAACAATAAAAAAAATCCGTGGTTCCAAATGAAACCAAGACACAGTCATTCCAGTACATAAAGCGCAGAGCAGAGCCAATCAGGTGCAAAGTACTAATTATAATTAGTATGCAGATTGTGAAATTGTTAAAAAGACCACATCCTGGATGCACGACACACCTTTGCGGAATCAGCGAGCTCTGGAAAGACTGCTACTGCTGAGTCTGCTGAGGCAGAGTGCGTAATTGCAATTATGAATGTCTACGTGATTATAACTCTACTTTTAAGCTACTACCTGGTTCCGTCCTTCCTCATTAAAATGCGAATGAATGAGAACGAGGAAAGTCAGAGACCCAATGAGCCATTTGCAAAGTTCACGAGATGATTCACTACCTTCTTAATCACTGTGCATCTACAAAAATAATGGTGTATGGAATATCGTGCCTCACAGTTAATTCATTATCACCCTTAATGGGACAACCTTCACACGATTTATGAACTGAACGATTAGCATAAATTTGACATAAATTGTTGCTACTGCTCAGGCTCATTTAATATTTTAAATCTCACAAAGGTAAACTATATTAAACTCCAAGTTCCAGTTCTCCCATTTCGTAAGTACGCGTTGTAAGACTTTTATTGTTGTATTTTTCATCACAAGTTATAAGCTTCTTGCTTCAGGTTTTATCAGATTACTAGGTGGCTGCCCATTGGTCAATGAAAATGAAAAAGGGAATCCCTGTATATTAAACAGACTTAATACAATTGGAAGTCTTGGATTTTTGCAGGAGTAATTCAATTGCGTTGACAGAAATTTCTTTAACATGTG
>JAQGAD010001177.1:0-22612 GCA_034696625.1 Isotomurus palustris | reverse complement strand
TTTGGGTCACGCAGTGATGGTCTTGAGTATCTGCGGATGTCAGCAGACTGCAGTCCAGCGCTACTGTTCCATGAGTTCCTTAAAGAAAGGCGTCATGTGAGTTTCTGCAGCTCTGAAACTTCTCAGCTTAATTAAAAGTGTAACTTTAATCGCTTTTTAAAACAGGACGCTGCTGATCACCCTTCCCCTCGTAGTCTTCACAGTGAGTCTTGCAGCCGTAGCGGGTGTCGTCATTTTCGCCAACTACGCGGATTGCGACCCAATCAGTTTGGGACTCATCAAGAGGAACGACCAAATCGCTCCGTATTTTGTTCTCGAGTTTCTGTCTCCAACCAGCGGAATGCTGGGACTCTTCATCGCTTGTCTTTTCTCCGCTTCCCTCAGGTAACTCTTATCGCTTAATGTTCATTTCCATCTTGGAGTAGCTCTTCAAGTATTTTTTGTGCCTTTCTTTGCAGCACCGTGTCTTCCGGACTCAATTCAGTCACTGCAGTCACATTCGAAGACTTCCTTGCCAAGATCTCCTTCTTCAAAGAAATGAGTGACAGTGAACAAGGACGTGTCTCCAAGATTTTAGGTATGCTTCATTCTTTATTAACTCCCTCAACAATAATATCTCTGATTAATTAAATAAGTGGAAACTTAATTGATCCGTGATTAGCGTTGTTTTACGGAATTCTGGCGATTGGCATGGCCTTCTTGGCTTCCAACTTCGACGGAGTCCTTGCAGCGTCGATCGTCCTCAATGGATCTGTGGCTGGGCCTCTTCTGGGAGTCTTCCTCATGGGAATCTGCCTTCCATTCACAAATAAATACGTAATTAATCTAATCAATCAACACACTAATTAATTATTAATACTAATTAATCTTGTTCTTGTTGGTTGCAGGGAGCGATAATCGGAATGCTTGCAGGACACACAGTCACCATTCTCATTTGCTTCGGAAGCGCCTTAGTGAAAGTGAAGCACCCAACGCTCGACTTCTCCGTCGAAAAGTGCGACAAGGATATTTGGAACCAACTGGAAGTAAACCAAACGAGTGTTCTCCAGAGAATGAACCAAACTAGAGCTTCGTTCACATCGCCAGATGATGTGTGAGTTTTCTCCCTTAATAAAGAAATATGTAACCTGTCACCTGAATCACCTCGTGGCCTTGTCCTTAATGAGTCCCTAATGACCTTGACCTTCACAGGGAGTGGCCAGAGAAGATCTTTACAGTGTCCTTCCTTCTCTACCCGCTAATCGGGTGTTCCGTGACGCTGGTCGTGGGTTCCATCGTGTCTCTCCTCTACAGTAAGATACGCACACAACACAGTCTCTATTCCCTTCTTTCTCTCTCTCTCCTTTTGAAGTCGTAAACGAGAAAGCACTTAAATGTTTAATGTGTCTGTACAGGACGAACTGTGTTCTCTAAAGGACAGGAAAAGTACACCCACCCTCTGCTAGTTCAGATTTTACGGAGATCGTCTCCGAGTGACTGGAAACCTGAAGGGCAGCATCAGAGCCAAGTTGGAATAACTCTGACGAGAATAGGTGAGAGAGTTCGTTTAGTTTAGCCCATAAAAAGTCCTCGTTTACTTACTTCACGTCTCAGTCTCTGATTTGCTTTGCTGTTCTGATTCTGATGATTCTCCAGGCTCGACAAAACAAGAGTACGAAGGAGGAGGAGGAGTTTCCAACAATAATCTTAGGAAGAAGACGAGTTTGGAACCAAAGTACGCCTGTGATAATTCTGGATACGATCCATCATAAGTCCCAAGACTTTCCAAGAAGCCAAGAATTACTTCTTGGGAAAGTTGCCAGGAAGAAACGAAGAAAGAAAGAGTCGGAGAGATGAATATGAATAAGAAGTCGCTCAAAAGTCTTAGCCTGTATATATTTGTACTTATGATAATAAAGTTGGAGTTGGAGAGTTGTATGGAATTCACACACAATAAAGTTGTCCATGCAGATTGACATGTTTTCATCAGAAGCGTCATTAAAAGTTGCAAAGCGTGCAGAAGAATCCACAGAGTCTCACAAATGTCTCACATGAGATGAGACCGATGAGAGATGAGAAATCGGAGACTGTGGTGAGATGAGACGGGTAGATTGGTAGATTTCGGTGTTATAGATTCTTGAGGAGGATCATACGATCCGTGAACAGAATGCCAATGAGGCTGGTGGACGGTGGACTGTCTCTGGAGGTCTGGAGACGCAGAAGAAGGAGAGTCTGGAGTTCTGGAGTTCTGGAGATGAAAGGGGGTTTCCAGTTTCCAGTTTCCATTTGGAGGGGGCAGGCTGAGAAGTTAAGTTGGAGGGTGTGACGTCACTGGGAGAGAGAGACAAGGCTACGTGGACATGAATAGAGCGCGGGCGTAGTATTGCGTGTATTGGGGCTAAGGTGACTGTGAGTTTCGCGTTGTGCGCACCTCTTCTCTCGCAGAAGGAAGAAGGAGACCGAACAGATCAGACGTCACTCACTCACACTCTCTTACTCTTCTAGAACAAACCAACCCTCATTATACTTAACTTTTATCCTCATTAAGGCAACTCCTCAGTTACAACTGGTAAGTTAAGGGCTTATCCTTCTTCATTCTGTCGTGGGTGGGTGTGTTCGACATAAGTGCTTATCTGTGTGAGGTGTGTGTTAAGGGTGAAAAAGGCAGCCATTGTTTTGTTCCAAGAAGGAAGGAAAGTTTGTTAGTCTACGTGGAAATCGCTAAGACACGTTGGGTTAATGTTAATTGTTGCATTTTAATTGTTAGTCATCGTTAGTGGTGGCATTGGGCAGGGTGGTTGTGTTTTTTGAGGAGAGAAGAGAGAAAATCAAAGGTGCATGCTTGTATTTTTATTTACAGGTTGAGATTTTCGTTTTTGAGATTGTTTTGATTTTATTTGGAATTTGGAACTTGGAAGTTATTTCCAACAGCAACTATTTGTAGGGATTTGGTTATTGGTTTGGGTGATTTGGAAGGTGAAGAGGAAAACTGTGTGCTAAAAAAAGTCTTGCTCTTTGATTTCAGATTGGGAGAATTTCCACAAGTGAATTGAGCTGTTTTACGAGCGTTTCGAATCAAATTGTACGGGAACATCAGAATTCAAAATGGAGACTCTCCAAAATTTCGCCACGATGATGAACAACAAGCTGTAAGTTTCCAGGAATCTTTCGTGTTTAAATGTTGGGGTTAAGCTGGTGGTGGTGATGTTTCATTGAATTGAAATCAGCATAATTTATTCGGTGTTAGTTAAGCACACAGAACTCTTTAGAAATTGCCAGTTGGTCGGCTTTTAATTGTTTGTCTATAAGGTCTAGAACACACCCTTCTCTTCATTGGGCAGGGTTCGATTTGCTAAAATATTGTAATTGATTTTTCGCATATTTTCGAGAGAACCATTTTAGCAGCAGTGACTGTAACTGTTGAATGTACTTTTATCTAATCTCCCAAAAAAGTAATTTACTTGCGTCATATTGCACACACATTTAATTGATTTAATGCTTCCTATAATTAAACACTTGAAATGGGTTGACCAGTGATCATCACCACAATACCAATTTGATTGGTCTAGTCATTCTTGTCTGTAGTCATTTATTTTTAATGCCTGCATTATTTATTTAGTTGTATTGATTAGAGTACAAAATCGACTAGTTTTTATGACCTTGTGCTTTACATTTATATTATTAATAGAAATGGAGGTCTCAATTGTCTTAGTGTGAAAGCACTAGAAAATAAAATGCGATTGTTTTGCCGGTTTCAGGGAGCCTCCGATGAGAACCCACTTGAAGAATGTGTATGCGAGCATTGCATCTGCCAGTTTGGTTGCTGCGATTGGAGCTTACATTCACATGACTGGTGAGTGAGATTCAATGATGCAAATAAAACTCGTGAATCTCGGGCAAAAGACGAGAGTGACAAGTGTTAATTTGGGTGTTGTTGTGTTTGGCAGGAATGTGGGAAGGTGGACTGCTGAGCGGACTCGGATCTATCGTTCTCATCACGATGCTCGCTTTCTCTAGAAACCCAGAAGGGAAGGATGATACGAAGCGATTCCTGTACTTGAATGGCTTGGCACTTTGCACAGGTGAGTGAGAAATCACAACTGGGGAATCAATAAAAACCCTAAAACTCCCGGATTGACGTCTCTCATGTCTATTTTCAGGTTTGTCAACTGGACCATTGATTGATGCCGTGTGGGATTTGGATCCGAGCATCGTTGTCTCTGCTTTGATGTACACATTTGTTGTGTTCACATGCTTCACTCTCAGCGCTCTCATTGCTCCAGATGGCAAGTACTTGGCTCTTGGAGGACCTCTTCTCTCAGTTCTCTCCACTATGCTCATCGCTTCCATCTTGAATATCTTCTTCAGATCTCACACATTCATCTTCGTAAGATTCCATTGAAACCAAACGAAAACTAAAGGCTAGATGAAATCACGAAGCATTGATGAATTACACCTGTTGTCTCTCCTTTACAGATGCAGCTGGTACTCGGATTGGTTGTAATGAGTCTCTTCGTGCTGTACGATACTCAGATGATCATGGAGAAATTCCGGATGGGAGACAAGGACTACGTGTGGCACTCTGTCACTCTCTTCATGGACTTGGCTTCTATCTTCAAGCACATTCTCGTCTTGTTGGCTGACAAGGAACAGTCGAACCGAAGCAAGAAGAAGAATAGCAGCCGTTAAGTCATCTCCGCTTCTCCTCCACCTTCACACACCGACTTACGGAAGAACCACAACACCCTTCATATACAATATTTGTTAGTCACACTACAATTATACATTATAATTACTAAGTACATGTACTCTACTCAAATTCAAGATTCCTGCAAACCAACCTAATCCTAATGAATTTCTTGTATTAATTGTGGGTTTGCTGCTAGCCTCTACATTTATTGTATTCGTTATTATTCATTAGAGATGTATATGGTTCCATGATTTCCCTTCGCAGTCGTACAACTACTCTCTCCCTTTTAATCTACAAACGCTCTCGTTATGTAGTCCGATCATCAAACACAATCCCTTGCCATGTGGACTTTCGTTCCCCAAACCATTTTTACAACTTGAGTAGCCAAATCAGAGGAAAGTTTATAAATTCCAAAAATGTATTTATATAAAGAATCATCTCCAATAATAAATACATGAGCTATATACTACGATATATATTCTGTATACTTTACACACGGACTTAGGCAAGTGGCGATTATTTGTACTTGAAAACAAAAACTTATTATTGTTATTATGAATATGAATATATCAGGTTGGCGAAACCTAGATATATAGCCAAAGTGTAATTTCATTTCTCGCCTGAATTCCTCACCATCAAACTATCAAAAATGATTGACGAACAATTAACCACTGCCGTACATTTACTAAAACTGTAATTAAGTTGCCTCTTTACTTAAACAAGTATCTTGTTCAATTTGGTTCTTGTAAGAAAGACAGTGGTCCATGTAAACTCTTGGAACGCGTGGCGTGCGAGAAAACTAAGAAGGAATCACTCGACAGCAGCGACGACGACGAACTTTTCTCCAATATCTGCAGTCACTACATAGAACACAAGTAATAAGAAACAAAAAATAAGTTTGCATAAAAAACAACACACGTAATATGTATTAATTGTTCAGTAAAAATAATTTATGACTGACGATTATCATTCCGTCAGTCTCAATCTCATTGTGGTGGTCATCATTAGACAAGACAACTCACAAGACCACAAACAATATCCTTGTGAATCGTTCAAGTACTTTACAGTGTTACATGTTGATGAGTTAATAAAATAAATTGAATTAATCAATTCTTTGAAGGAATTTAAAATATTTATTTGAAAGTTCCATTTATGGTGGAAGTAAGAAAATCAAGAGGAACAATAGGACTCTATTTATAAACATGGAAGTACGAAATCGCACCCATAAATAAATCACTCATACATCATACTTCGATCACAAATCATAGTCATAAGTAAACATTAAACTATATCATTTAACTTCAAGGTAACTAAACTGTACAAGGTTTATAAATTGCGGATTGCTGGACTGAGATCATTGAAGTAAGGATGAGCCATGGCTTCCTCTGAAGACAATCTGTGACTTGGATTACAAACGAGGAGTCGTTGAAGAAGATCTCTTCCCTTGTTGCTCAGTTTTGGAACAACTTGAGCCAGCGTAGTTGTGGGATGGTAGATTGGGAATGGCTTGTAATCTGGCAGTTGTGTGTGTCCAGGCCAGTTATCTTCTGATGGAGTGCCAAGTAACTTGAAGATCCTTTTAATCTGATCGTCCACATCACTTCCAGGAAACAGGGGTCTGCCGGAGTTGGCCAATTCTATACAAAAAGCAAGCAGCAATTAATAAACTTATATTGGAAAATATGGTATTAATCAAATCAGCTGAAACTAGAATACTTACCAGCAAATATGCATCCAGCAGACCACATGTCAATTGACGTGTTATACAATTTGGCACCGAAGAGGACATCCGGGGGACGATACCAAAGCGTCACAACTTCCGCTGAGTAGCATTTCACAGGAATTCCGAACGCCCGTGCGAGTCCGAAATCAGCTAGCTTCAATTCACCGTTCTATCAATACGAAATTAAAACTTAATTTCAATCCCACAAATACAAAAAGAGACTAAATCAACATCAACGACATAAAAATGACGATCGTGCATCGATGCATCATGCATTCATATTCATGCCTAACAAACACATCACAGTTCACGACACCAAATGCAAAAGAATAGAATAAGTTCAAAATACAAAGAATAGTTAGAATAGAAGAATATTTACGACAGATTTCTGGTGGACAAGTGCTGGCTAAATCGGTTGTGAAAGAGAAGAGAGGAATTCGTAAAATATTAAACTTATTATTAGCTCACTTCAACACTCTGTTGAGTTAGTCTGTTAGTCCATTCAGTACCTTATTAATGAGTAAGTTCTGAGGTTTTAAATCTCTGTGGAGCACATTATGTCCATGACAAAACGCCAAACCACGAAGCAGCTGGAACATAAACGATCGCACGACATCTGGATCAATGTCGCCACTTAATGAGTCGAAATACTTCTTGAGATCTTGGTCGCAGTGCTCGAACACCAATGTCAGCTTCTTGTCGGAATGTAGAACATCATACAGTCGAACGATATTCTTGTGCCGCAACTCTTTCAGCAGACAGATCTCTCTCAAAGCAGATGATGGGACGCCCTGCAACAATGAATCACTTCAGTTTCATTATCCTAAAAATGATCTTATCATTTCGGGTAACCAAATATCCTAACCTCGTCTTCCTCATCCAACCGGACCCGTTTAAGCGCAACGATTTCCATTGTCTCCCGATTTTTCGCCTTGAAAACTGTCCCATACGTCCCTGCACACAAACACAACGATAAGTAAACATATCGCATTCTTATCGAAGTCTAGCTTACCCTCCCCAATCTTCTCTAGCTTCTCATACTTCTGCATCTTCAGCTCGGTCGACCCTTCGTCGCGATTTCAAATTTTAAAACTCATTTTCAGCCACAAGATTGTGTACAAACAAGAGTTCCACTCAATTTGAACTTGGCGCGGTGTATCGATCCAATGGACAGGCTCCCTTCGTGTCTGCGCGCTAACTTCAAACACTCTGAAACTCAGCGTCTAGCAGAACCGCTTTAATTGTTTGTTATTAATTTGAAGTAAATTAATTAAATGGCGTTAGCACAGCGATTTCCCTCAGGTGGTCCTGGAGGGCCTGTGCCTCCGCAACCGAGTCCTGGAGGAGGAGTTCCTCCACCTCAACGGTTTCCTGTGGGGCCTGGAGGAGTAGTTGGGCCTGTTGGAGGAGGGTCCATGAGACCCTTCGGTTCGCCGGGACAACCTTATGGGGTATGTGACCTGTGAACTTACACCTGCACACTTTACAGTATTATGATAATTGCAATTAAAATGCGTTCTGTTACAGCCACCAGGACAGCAGTACCAGGGTGGGGGATCAAGACCGATGATGATGCCTCCCCGACCGCCTCCCCCTGGAAGTCAATACGGAGGTATACAACGACCCATGACACCTCAGTCAGGGTCTAAGCGTCAACCTCCAGTTGACCCTAGAGCAGCACAGCAGAAACCGTACGTAGATAAGAGAACAAGCAGAGCAAAGCTGTTATCTGTCAAAATTAAAGTTAATTAATTAATGGCGATTTTTATTGTTCTCAGGGATCAGCCTCCGAGCAAGAAAAAGAAAAAGCAAGCGGATAAGATTCTGCCTCAGAAAGTAAGGGACTTGGTTCCTGAATCGCAGGCATACATGGACTTGCTCGCGTTTGAGAGAAAGCTAGATGCTACCATCATGCGGAAACGCCTGGATATTCAAGAAGCTCTGAAGAGACCAATGAAGCAAAAGCGAAAGCTGAGGATTTTTATTTCGAACACATTTTATCCTCCAAAAGAACCAACTGAGACGGAAGAAGGCGCCGTGGCTTCTTGGGAGCTGAGGGTGGAAGGAAGACTTCTGGAGGACAATAAAAATGATCCGAATAAGGTGAGCTTCGGATTTTATAAGAACAGTGTGTTAAATGATATAATTACTCATATTGACGGAATTGATTTGTGTGCAGGTGAAGCGAAAGTTTTCATCATTCTTCAAGAGTCTTGTAATAGAACTTGATAAAGATCTGTATGGTCCAGATAACCATTTAGTTGAATGGCACAGAACCCAGACTACGCAAGAAACTGATGGATTTCAGGTAGGTTTAATCCAAAACTTCCGTTTTGATTAAAAAACGACAATGGAGAGAACCTCAATTAAATTGTTACTAATTTCAGGTTAAACGACCTGGCGATAAGAATGTAAGATGTACGATACTTTTACTTCTGGATTATCAACCTTCTCAATACAAATTGGATCCGCGGTTGGCACGTCTATTGGGAGTGCACACTCAAACCCGTCCGGTTATCATCGCTGCTCTGTGGCAGTATATTAAAACTCATCGTCTTCAGGTAGCTTAATTTCCTCTTCCTAATATTTGATTTATAAACTTTTAATTCTGAGTTAAACACTTAATTGGTTTGTAAATTGAAGGATGCCCATGAACGAGAATATATCAATTGCGACAAGTACTTGGAGCAAATATTTGGCGTTCCAAGAATGAAGTTTGCTGAAGTACCTCAGCGATTGCATCCACTCCTTCACCCTCCAGACCCGATTGTTATCAATCACATCATCAGGTTCATAATGATTATTAATTCTTTGTATTTAATACGACAAGACTTGACATGAAACTCTATTGACTCTGATTTTGGTTCATGAACTTTTGTAGTGTCGAAGGCACAGAACAAAAGAAAACAGCTTGCTATGATATTGAAGTTGAAGTCGATGATACTTTGAAAATACAAATGAATAACTTCCTGCTTTCCACTTCAAGTCAACAAGAAATCCAAGTAAATGAATTAAAATAATATCATAATCACTTCGTAAGAAAATCAAAAATCAAAAAGCTAACTAAAATCTAAACTTCCTATAGAGTTTGGATTCCAAAATTCACGAAACTGTTGAAACTATCAACCAACTGAAGACTAACAGGGAATTTTTCCTCAGTTTCGCCAAAGATCCTCAGCAATTTATCACTCGCTGGTTGGCGTCTCAAACTCGAGACCTGAAGGTACTTCTTATTCCGTGTTTTAAAGTCCCACTGACAAGTTGTATGCAATCTTTAAAAACTATCGTTCGTTGTTGTAGACTATGACAGACGTTGTTGGAAATCCGGAAGAAGAACGACGAGCAGATTTCTACTGGCAGCCTTGGATTCAAGAAGCTGTGTGTCGTTATTTTTACTCCAAACTTCAGCAAAAGAGAGCCGAGTTGGAGCAAGCCCTGGGAATTCGAAGCTCATAAAGAATATACCATTTATTATTGTCTTTCCCAGACTGCTTGTTCTTTTTCTTAATAGTAATCTTAAAGTGTCGAAAACGGGAAGAAACTTCTTGACGAGATGCAACTTTTTTTTACTGATGGTAGCGAGTTGGTTTATCGTAAAGAATCCATTTATGTGTAATGTATTCGGTTGTTTCTTGAATAAAGTAAAGCTAACACATGTTTGTTTAAAGTTTTTATTTATTGAGCTAAGACCCTTATTTCTACTTATTTTCGTCAGTGTTGAGTTTTGATCCCTGAGATAAGGATGTTTCAGTCTTTATTGACATGAATTAGGACAGTGAAGTTTCAGTGTTTACATTGTTAAATTGTTACGACAATCATAGGAATTAAGAAATCGCGATCGGCGAAGTTTAAAATTATCAAGAGTTGTTTTGATTCCAAACTATTGACATGCTTGCTTAATTGATACATACACACACACGTTAATCTCAGTCGTGAAGTCGTGAATACGAATCTGTACGCTGTAGTTAATTAAGAAGTCTGTATAAAGAAGTTAATAATACTAGGAAAAACCATCACTACTATTACTAGTACTAACCTGTCACGTAGAAATGTTAAATAAGTCTTGCTTGGAGCAAGCATAGTCGACTGGCTTTTTCCTTGGCAGTAGTCAGCAGTGATCTGATTTCTTGAGCTAGTTCTGCTTTGTCCGCAGAGTATTGGTATTTTTCAACAAGGCGCAGCAAATGAAAACGCATGTCCAGAAGTTTAACCAAAGTAAACTGTTCACAAACTGTAACAGTATCCTGTAGTAAGTCGGTAAACTCGTCTTTGAAGTCGTCAGCAATCACGGTTAGCTCTAAAGAGCCAAAAACAATGCAATCAATCAATAACAACGCCGACGTTATGAAGTATTCAACGAGGAATTAAACGATTTCTCAAAATTGAGTTTTATTTGACTTACGAGATTCCTGTGTACCAGATGACGATGGTTTTTCTGATTCGTTCAGGTCGGTATTTTGGACACTCTCATCCCGTTTAGCATAGACTTTGACTGAGAGGGATGCTCTTTGTTCACATCCTTCTTCGGACTTCTGGACGACTACAGTTACGTCTTCTGAGCAAATTTGGGAGGATTCTTCATCTAAGATGGGTGAAGGCGACTTTGACAAAGGTTGAGACTTAGTGTCAGCTTGAGTATTAATTTCCTCAGACATTTCCTCTGAGTTTTCTTTCGATTCCGGTTGGGAGCTGCTTGCGATTTTCCTCTTTTTCTTTTTGTTTTCTATTCCTTTGGCCCAAGAACTTTTCCTTGGCCGCCGTCTTGCACTGCTTTGGCCTGTTCCATTTGTTAGAGTTCCGTTAATTTTTGGGGTAGAGTTATTTGCATTTTCGCTACTAGCAGTGCTTCTATTGGGCATTTGCTCTGTTGGTGGAGTTACTGAACCAGCTTGTTTCGAAGTGGACGGCACTGGTGGCTCCTCTGACTTTTCGTTTTTGATAGGATGTGGATTTTCTGGCTCAATTATCAACGGTACTTCAATTACAGGAGCGTTTCTTTCCAATCTGGCTGTTATGATTTTATTACACTGCTCTTCAAAGTCCGAATCCATTTCTTCAATAAGTTTGGTCGCAAAGTCACAGAGCTCAAAAGCACGAAGCCTCAAACGCTACAAAAATACGAAATATAAGTAGGTAAGGGTAAGACAAGACATTTAATTAAAAACCAAAACTAATCAAGTGCTAAACTGCATATCATTGACCCTATAGGCATAATATTACCTTGTCGGAATCTGTCTTGTGAGGATTGTAATTTAGACAATTTGTAGAAATCAGTTTAATATCATCTAAAAATTGGTCTCCGTTCAGATACTGTCCAGAATTGACTTTGCACATCATCGTTTCCAAATCCATAGGACACTGTATCACAGACAAATAGTCAGGAACTTCGTTTTCATCTACAGGTTTCGTAAATTCATTGAACCTAGGAATCACAAATTCACTTTAATACAAACTCTGACTCCAAACACTCTAGAAGACTTGAATAATTCAGCTTACTTTTTGTTTCTCGCTATTTTAGAGAGAACTTCACGCAAGAAAATTCGCAGCTCCCTAAAAACGGCCGTTTCGTGTTTTTCAACTGCTCGTAGTTCTTCAGGATCAAGTTGTTTCTTGACAGGAGATTCCGGAGCAGCTAGCTGAAGCTGAGGCAAATCTACTATCTCCAACTTTTTCTTCTTGATTAGCAGTGCCCGCAGGAACACAGGTTCAAAGAAAGACAACACTTCTTTTTTCAACGGAGAATTGAGAGTTAGGAAGCACCCGTGGAAGAGATTCATCAGCTCTTGATTCTCGTGTTCGATCAAATTGAAAGTTGTCTCCTGAATTGTTGCAAGAATGAAGACAGGCTTTTTGAGACTCTGATTGATCATCCGGATGAGGATTTCCTTAGAGTCACTGCTGAGAGATGACATCAATCTGTCTATTCTGGGAATATACACGACATTCGGTCCTGACTGCTTGAGAATCTCCGCGCAAATCTGAGTCACCGAAAATTCGACAGCAACTCCGTCCATATGAAGAGCTTCGTAGCTGAGAACATGAACAGGGAGACCCTCCATCGTGTGGAGAAGTGCTGGGACGACGTAAGTGTCAAGACCACTTTCAGGGTCTGTACGAATAACGAGGCGTTTGATACTCTCTTCGGTGACAAGCCCAACAGACTTGTGAGGGAACAACTCGTTTACAATGTTGAGTGCTGTTTCGAAATTGACTTCCAAGAGTGGCTTAATATGCAGAGGTAACGGCTGTGAGGGAGAATACTTGCTGAACAAGGATCGACTTGTGGATGGAGACACAGACTTCAATGCAAGTTCCCAGTCATCTCTCTCCAACTAATCAAAATTAAAGTTTTAATTGAATTAATCCACTTGCGAATTTACTGCAGCAATATTTGCAGTAGGTCGTAGACATAAAAAAGTGGAGACGCCTACCTTGATGGAATCATATTCCAACACATACTTCAAGTTCGAACCATATATCTGTGGATACGTGCGCCGAAGAGCGTTCATGCTTGCATTCCAACAAAGCAACTTAAGGTCAGCTCCAGAGAATCCAATTGATCTGTCAGCAAGCTCATCTAGAAGTTCATCTGTCGGAATGTCTTTCCATTTTGACACATGCACATTTAGAATTTGTCTTCGTCCCTACAAGATGTAAATTAATTATTAATGTGGAAGTGTGATGTGATTTGTTCCAAGTATCAATATGCAGGACAACTTACGTCTCTTGTAGGCAAAAAGATTGGCAATTCACAGTCAAACCGTCCTGGCCGCCGCAGGGCAGGATCAATGAAGTCCAGTCTGTTTGTGCTTCCTATAACAATAACTTGTCCTCGATCTTGCAATCCATCCAATTCAGCCAGAAGTGTGGAAACGATCGAATTATGCACTTGATCCTGTACATTATTCCGGACAACGATTATAATAATTTAAGCTAATCCATATCAAAACTTGAATCCAACTTACCGATTTTGCTGATCGCACTGGAGCTAAACCATCAATTTCGTCAAAGAAGATAATACTCGGCTGGTGTCGGGCTGCTTGCTGGAAAAGCAGTCTAAGTTGTCTTTCCGATTCGCCTATCCACCTGCAAAAATGATAACGATCACATTACTAAGTAGGTAGTTCCACAATTTCTTTTACTCACAAAATTAAGTAGCATACTTGTTCAGGAGATCAGCTCCCTTGCGCAGAAAAAAAGACACTTTTTTCCCGTTGATGTTGCAGCATTCATTTGCCAACGCTCGAGCAAGAAGTGTTTTCCCAGTCCCTAAATAAAAGCAGTAATTGATAGAAGTTAATGGGTTAGAATTTTATTAGAGCACAGATTCGGAAAGCCTCTTACCTGGCGGTCCATGCAACAAAACTCCCCTCGGCGGACGCATTCCTTGCATACTATAGAATTCTCCGTACATCAGAGGAAATAAGACTATCTCCTTCAATTTCCCGATGAACTGATCCAAACCACCGATAGACTGGAAGTTAATTGTTGGATCAACCGCAATAGGTTGCACCTCCATGAGCATAAGCATTTCTCGCTAAAAATCCCAAAACCAAATTAAATTAAAGCCATTTCATTAAGTCACGTTTTAATAATTATTATATAGTAATCAAAATATTAGTACTTTAGACAGATTTCCTTTTCCTTTACCCATGGGGCCAAATCCAGTGCCTGCTAGAGCACGTTTTCTAGATCTTCTTTTCGAAGGGGATCTTTCGGCACCTGAAGAATCAGAAGACGAACTCGACGAGCTGGATGAACTAGCGCTAGCGCGTCGCTTCCTCTTCTTACGTCGGAGATGATTTCGGAACACATCAAGATCATTTTGTCTAGTCAACCGTAATGGTCGTGAACCTTAGTAACAAAATCAAGATTAATATTTTAAAAAACTTTATGTCTTATCTTATCTATTCTACTGTAAACTTAAAAAATCTACGCTAAGTACTTACTTTCAGAGCTCATTGTAAGTTTATTGCGATCCCTCAGTCTTCTACTCACAGGCTCTTCATTTTCTTGTTGATATTGTCGCTGATTAGTAGCAGGATCATCATTTGTACTCTTTACCGCACTACCGCGCTTCGTTCTTCCTTTGAAGGCTGTTCTTCGTTTCTTTACACGACTATACATGTCTTCCTACAAATATCAAACAAAATTAGTACTTTTGTAGTACGTACTTAAGTAAATTACCGTTTAAATCAGCCCATAATTAACTAAACTTACGTCTGACTCGTCATTCATGCTGGTTCCGTTACCATCTACTCTCCAATCTCCATTTACTCTGAAATCTGAACTAGCGTAATTATTGGACTCCTTCGTCAACCGACTGGATCTTCTGCGAGGATATCCCTTAGCCTCAGGACCACCTCCAATGATCCACGATTCTTCGTACGTGTCGTACATTTGTTTTCTATGGCGCCTTGACCGTCTTAATGTCGCTTCTGCAAACAACGATTCACCATTCGAGTCATACGAATCTTGATCGTGTGTTCTGGGCGCGTCTAAAGATTCTAAATCGCCAAACAAAACATTGCACAAAAATGAATGAGGACAAATAGCAACACACTTCCAATAAGAACTTAGCGACATCCTTCACATACCTTGCATGTAGTCTTCATCCTCAGCGCTGCTTGATTCAGATTCTCTGTCGTCTTCGTCAGCGTCAGAATGCTTTTGATTAGACTGATCTTCTTTGCCGTCACTAACTTCTACCTTTCTGCGGGTGCTGCTTCTTGAACCCGGTCGGTTCGCCTCTTCCTGTGAACACGATTAATAAATCAATACTCCAATCGACGCTTGTGGTAATAAGTTATAATTTAAATAGAAAGCAGCAGAACCGAATTCGTACTTTATCTTCAACGGAGTGTCGTGATCGAGTGACTCTCGCACCAGCACTGCCAGCTGAGGAAGCAGTCTCTTCAATCATGTCAATGTCAGACACAATTCCTTTGTCAGTCTGTCTCGTTGACCTCCTCGTTCGGCTGATGACTCCAGGACCACCACCACCACCACCGCTACTCTCAACCTTCCTTCTTTCCTGTCGACCATCCCCTTCAGGAGTCGACATTGACGAAGAAGATCCTCTACCGTGTCGAGCCCCCACTCCATTCGTTCTCGTTACACGGCCTTCATCTTTGGTCGACTTGGATTCCGAAGACCGTCGACTTTCAGTGTCATCGTCATCTCTCTTCACGCTAGTTTTCAGGTCTCGTTTCCGCAACTCACGTCGTGTCGTCCTTTCGACAATCTCATCGTCTTCGCTTGAAAGGAACTTCACCATCTTCAAATCTTCACTCTTCAATCAGTCACTCCCACCTTAAAACAACAGTTCGATTAAGTCACATTGTGTCTGGCAAACAATGGGAAAAACAGCCTTACCCTTCACTTCCAGATACACAAGTCAGTCCGTAGTTGGTGTCAGTCACTGTAAAAAGAGTCCCTGCAGGTCAGGGTCGTCGCTTCCCCATTAAAAAAGAACTTGTAGAAATAAACAAAGCAGAAATCAATAGTGGGGAAGGACGAAGGAGGGAAGAGGGAAGTGACAGGAGAATGGGAAGCTTCATCAACAAAGGCCAACTTCGCGCCGTTTTCTCTCCCACCTCCCGTCTCACGTTATCCGGTCGCAGAGATAAAAGCGGCGCTGGTGTGATAAACGGGAGAACCGGTACCATTGGTGAGCCCGTTATGACTCCTGTGACAAATGTGCAGTTCCCATTGCGTGCGGTCGATTCAGCGGCTAGGCTCCCCGAATTTTACTCGTCTGCTGATTTCAAACAGCAATAGTGTCGTCTCGTGAATATTTGAATTTTACTCTAGTAGTTCCCCTGAATTTCATATACTCGTTGATTAAGTGGTTATCATTCGCTTATCCGTTTTGCGTGAGGTTATCTGAGTAGTTAGAGAAATGGCAGAGAAACCTGAAGATCTGACGCTGCCCGTGGCATCCGTTAATCGCGTGATAAATGAAGCTATTCCAGATAACGTGAATGTGTCGGGAGAGACAAGGAAGACGATTTCCAAAGCTGCATCTGTTTTTATTCTTTTCACCACCGCTACAGGTAATCATTGGGATTGTTAATGAGCTTTGCTAATTGCTACTAGTTAGTTGGTTAAGTATTAGCATTTGAGATAATGTTTTTCTTTGGTTTTCTTGATTGTGCAGCGGCTGCAGCAGCACAAAAGGCAGGGAGGAAAACGATAAACGCTCACGATGTGCTGGAAGCTATTGAGGAAATGGACTTCCCCCAGTTTAAGGAACCTTTAGAGTCTTTTCTAGAAAGTGAGTTCGTAATTTACTTCGGTATCATGTGTTAAGTTAAACGATGAATTCAGACTAAATGTTTGAAAATTGAACAGATTTTAAAGACTCGCAAAAGAAGAAGAAAGAGTCGACAAGCGCCAAAAAGCAGTCGACTGGCGGTGGAAGCGAAAAGAAATCCTCCGGGGGAAATAGTTCGTCCATAGACAAAAACAATTCAGGAGATGCGGCTGTTGTGACCTTATCCGATTCAGAATAATCTTCTTGTACAAAAATACAAAATACAAAATACAAATCATCAGTCGACTTCAAGTTCAAAGTCGCACTCTGGAAGATTTTAAGTTAAATCGCACTATCTGTATTATGAATGAAAACGCGATGTGATATTTTTCAGAGTAGATAAGAAGTGTGTTAGATTTTAAATCTTGTTTTTAAAGAATTACCACTTGGCATATTATTAATATGCAAATTACTTGTGCGCTGTGAATATTTCAAACTTTCAGAGTGCAGTAAAAGCTTATTTAAACTTGAAACTATTGTAATTTGTGCTTCAACTTGAAATTATTTATCCGCACTATCTCCAACTCTCTAGAATTTAAATAATTTATTGTAATGCGAACACTATTAATTCTAAACCACGAAAATGTGTAGCATATTCGTCACTCCTGTCTCAATTAATCTGACAATGACTTTAGGTGTCAACTGTCATTCTTTGGAACTGTGGACATCTGAATACTCTGGAAGTGAACAATACTGTCTGTCTCATCACAAGAAATTAATTCGCTCTCATATCTGTTAGAAGGATATTTCAGTATAAAATGATCCTAGTTTTGCTCCTTCGTTTCATTTGTCTTTGACTTGATTTCCTCTCTCCTCCTTGTCACTTCAAATAATTTGAGCAGATCTTCCTAAGGTTCATTGTCATCAGAATAAACTGAAACTTATTTTATTTGATTTAGATTTCTAATGTCGCGTTTCTTATATTGCAGATGGCTCGTGTTGCGCTTTTGGTCCTTGTCGTTGCCGCAATGGCGTTCACCGGTGAAGTTGTCGCTCAGTCGACTTGTGGAGCCTCCATTGGGTTCTGCCCCGCCTTAAGCTACTTCACTCAAGGATCCACCTGCGTCAACGACACTTCTGGTCCAGGTATACATGACGCTGACCCATAATTAAGTATTACACAAATCTAATGTGTTTAACTAACTTGTTGATTGATATTTTGCAGTGAGCATTAACTTTACAACAATCGGAGCTCTCCTTACAGGAGCCAGTGGCTCATCCCGTAAGCTTCTCTTCACTTAGTCATTAATTTCTTTTGTAAATTGAAGAGCAGACATTTCAACTTTTTTTTATACTTTCAGTTGGACTCTCAGCAGCTTTGACAGCTTCACTTTGTAAGCTTAATTTAAAAAATTAGTTTAGCCTGTTTAAGACTCCGCGTTGAAACTTGTTTGAATGATGACTTTGCAGCATCTGCTTTTGGCACCATTGGCGCATCCCTTCAGAACCCTGCTTCCATTTGTAAGTCTACCTTCAGATTTAAAATACCTGGTCAGGTTCAGAGTATGCTAATAACCAAAAGCCTTCATTCTTCCTCTGTTTTTCATTCCAGCATGGGTCCCATTGGGCTCCTTGTTACCAACAATTGGATAACTCGGATGGACATTCTCCAGTCTGCAGCTGCCTTCGTCATTTCGCCTCTAAATCTTCCAGAATCATTATTATTACCAACTTACCTTATTGTATAAATAAAATTGGAAATAAAATCAACTTGCACTTAAAAACACATTTTGTCAGTATTCTTTATTCTGTGAAGATAAATCTGAAGTAATAAAATACAACTTGCATTTAAAATTTGTACATTTTGTTAACTTCTGTCTATCAGCGATCAAGCTCATTAAGTTTGGTCTTTGTCATGCTGCTGACTGGTGACTCTCATAATCGTTCTCATATTGGGAAATTATCGCATCTTACAAAAACAACTGCCATGTATGTCTTATACTAACCCTACTTAAATTGGTTGCATGATCAATAGCTAGGAATTCCGAACAATAATAATATTATACAGACTTCCATAAATCATAGCCATGCTGCTGAATCCCTTTTGCGAACGTAAGCGGGCCCTTTAATTAATAACCCACTCGTTTAACCTGTACAATGTGTCATAAATAATAAATTAATTTGGCATTATCTGGATGCATCCGCATGACGTATTTCTTATCTTTCTCAATTGGTATTCTGCATTTTATAATTGAATAGCTTCATTAATTTACGACGAACATTTTAGAACTCGCGAGACGCAACCACTCCCACCACTCCTCCTCAAATCTGCAAGTCAAGTTTCACTCGGCATGCGATGCATGGACGAATTTTTGAATTTTATTAAATTAAGGATTAAAAATGAATGACATATGGCTACGTTAATCAAACCTTAACTTCCCAACTCAACTTCAAAAATTGACACCCAAACAATTAACAATTGATTTATCAAGTTATCATGTACTTTGCCATTCTACGTGTGACAGACAACTTCTTAATTAATTCCTTAGGTGAATCTATTGAAAGTTCAGCATCTCAACTTCCAACGACAGCTCTATTGTTCTGCACTTCCATCAATTGGATTAATTCTGTCCATGAACTTGACTTGTTGGCCATCTCCTATAAAACTGTTTCCTTTTTGAATACCAAAATTACTTGCGATTTCGCACTCAGCCTTTCTCTCTTTCAGAAGTTTAAAAAAATCTAGAGCAGATCTAATCTAAGGTAAGCGTAAGCCTAAGACTTCTATTATAACAGCTTTGGGTCTTCAAGGGGTGAAGTGACACTAAATATGACCTTCTTTCAGATGGCTCGCTTAGCGTTGGTATTGACCATTGTGGCCCTCATGGTTGCAACCAATCCCGTAAGTATCCCTCGTGGCTAGAAGGCCTCTCATGCATGCTCGTACTGTATGTATCGTTCAAGTGTACTAAGCCAAGCTAATTTGAAATTTTTTAGATACCTTCGTCGTCTGCAGAAGTGGTGTATTGCACCGGCGCGCAGCTGCTTTGGCCTGGGCTTTTTGGGAGTTGCATAAGTATGTCATTAATTACACTTCCTTCTCTAGTATCCGTGGCCTAAAACTTCAACTTCATGAAATATTTGTCTTCTTTCAGAACCAACGACTGTTGCTCCAACTACGAAAGCTGCAACTACTGCTGCAACAACTAAAGCTGCAACCACCGCTGCAACAACCGCTGCAACAACCGCTGCAACAACTGCTGCAACAACCGCTGCAACAACTGCTGCAACAACCGCTGCAACAACTGCTGCAACAACTGAAGCAACAACCGCTGCGACAACTGAAGCAACAACCGCTGCGACAACTGAAGCAACAACCGCTGCGACAACTGAAGCAACCACTGCAGCTGGAACTGCAACGACAGCAGCTGCAACTGCAACTACAGCTTGTGCTACTCCTTCCATCAAGTGGTGCACTGTCGGGAGCATCTTCGCCCTAGGAACTCAAAACTGCGATGCCAGCGGCTCGACTCTCAGTAATATAATACTTTAAATCAAGCAGTCCTTATTTTTAAAGTTAGCCTTATTACCCAAATTTGTTTTATTTTAGACATCGATTTCACCACTCTGTCTACTTTGTTGGTAACTAGAAACGCTACTGCAGGTAAGTCCAACCTCCCTCACATTTAACTTCCCTTACAAACTACTGTAATTACTAAATCCTCCATTTATTCTCTACGCAGCCGGAATCGGCGCATCCTTTGCAAGTGCCATCGGTAAGCTTCCACTTCATTTTACACTCCAAGCAGTTCTTCACTTTTTAATTATTCTTCTTTCTTTTCGTAGGAGGAAGGCTGACCCAACTTAGCGGAGGACTTGCAGTTAAAGTAGTGCCTCTGGGGTGTTTAATGGGAATCACTAGTCTTTGTCGCTGAGCTTCCCAAGATTATTCGTCTTTGGTCCTTCCTACCAACACCTCTGCACCCTTGCCTTCCAACTTCCAGCATTCCCTATGAAATCTCCTTTTTCAAAATTATCTAAACTTTGTGATCAGATTTATAGCAATATTTCCATAATAAATCTTCATGCAATTCTTCGTTATCAACATTCCTGTAATAAAACTCCTTCTTTTGGAACATACGACGAATGCGACTAAATCTAATTTATGGGGAGGCTACGCTTCAGGCCCCAACTTTGTCTCCGGATGCTACGAGTGGATGTTAAGCGAAGCGTCGTTCTTTGTTCTCTGTTAAAAGAACTACACAAGCGTATTGCATTTGTAACTGGGATAAGCCAGTTTTAAGTGGACGTGCATTCTAAAAGGACGCTTCATTGTTCATTGTTGGCGTCCTCCATACTCTCGTACTGACAAGTAAAACTTACTGCCATTCCGCATCCGACTGTCCTCCCGTCGTGAGCGTTCTCTCCTCGTCCGAACTTTTGTACTGCAAAGCAGAATTCTGTGGCCAACTACAAAAGATTTCCTTCGCGATGTCTGATAACCATCAACAGCTTGACGAACGTGAGCCTTCCCTGTGGCTGTGAGTTACTTTAAGTTTATTGACTGCATGCAGCATATTTTGGTAATCAAAGGGTGATTTGTAACTTATCGTGTGTTGAATTTTGGTTTTTACAGAATGAACAGGGCGAGATTACAGAGAGTGAGAAACAGTGTTGCACTTGACGATGGAATGATACCACGAGGTTTTGGTCGTGGAAGGAAACCTCGTCGAGACGAAGACAATCAAGAAACCCTGAAGAAGCCTTTCTTCAGCGTCTCTCCCACTTCAGTTGATGACTTAACCAAACGTGTTGCAAACTTAACAGTTAAAGATGTTGACTCAAAAATGGCTAACGAAGCAATCGCGAAGGTCACAGAATCCAGCGTGAAAGTAGACGTCGACGCAAAAGCTATCAAAGCAACCGAGAAGGTGAAAGAATCAAGCGTGAAAGTAGAAGAAAAGTTGCTCCCAGCTTCCTCGTCCTCCCCTGACGAAGAGAAGAAGGAAGAACGTCGACCCATCCGAAGCGCTAGACGAAAACTCTCCCGAGTGGAAACAAATAAGCCTAATAATCCTTTCGAAATTCAGAAGCCACCAACTTCTTCTACAATTTCTCCACGCGAAAATGCGGCTGTGTTCCAAGAACCCCGAGGTAAAGGTCTCAAGGCTGCGGTGGTTAAAACTTCGTCAGGTCTCCTTGTAAGCACTCCGGTTATGTACAACGCTAAGAAGTTTGAAAGATATGGAATCAACATGGATTCTAATTCGCAGCCATCACTTTCGACCAATTTTGGAAGTTATACGGGAATGAGGAGAGACTCCGAACCTTATCTCATCACATTCTCGGATACTGAAGAGTCTTCATTGGCTTCTTTGCTTGCAACAAAGGAAAATTCAGAGTCACAAAAAATTAAGGACTCAGCGGTGGAAGACTTGAAGTCATGGATAGTAGATGCCCAGCTCTCAGTGGAAAATGCACTGCCGATGGAAGATTCGAACCCAGCTGTGCAGAATGAGAAACCAGTCTTGCAGATTGCGAAGCCAGTCGTAGAAAATGCGAAGCCAGTCATAGAAAATGCGAAGCCAGCCGTAGAAAATGCGAAGCCAGTGGTAGAAAATGCGAAGCCATTCCTGGAGGTTGCAAAGCCAGTCGTAGAAAATGCGAAGCCATTCCTGGAGGTTGCAAAGCCAGTAGTAGAAACTATGAAGCCAGTTGTGGAGATTATGAAGCCAGACTTGGAGAATGTGACGCCAACCTTGGAGAATGTGAATCCAGTCATGTACATCGCAAAGCCAGCCGTGGACATCGCAAAGCCAGTCGTGAACATTGCGATGCCAATCCTTGAGAATGTGAAGCCGATGGAATATCTGAAGCCAATGCAGGACAATGTGAAGCCGATGGAATATCTGAAGCCAATGCAGGACAATGTGAAGCCGATGGAATATCTGAAGCCAATGCAGGA
>JAQGAD010001176.1:0-22622 GCA_034696625.1 Isotomurus palustris | reverse complement strand
TATTTGACTTTCTCAGCAATTTCGAATGACGAGATTCGCAGGACAAAATTTCCAATTAGATATACTAATGAGTACAGTTTTTGACCTAGGACCTATGGACCTCGAAAAGAAATAGAAAAGCAAGTTATGCTGCGAATGGCTTATAAACAAAACAAGTGGTAGACTTGTAGTAAGTTTTGTGAAGATTCTTATGCAGTGGTTAGTGTCGAAAAACTTCTCGGTTTTTAAAAATGAATCTCAATAATATTATTGTTTTATGCCAGTACAATTCCTTGATAAAATGTGAAAGGTAAATCATCTTCTAGTTCATTTAAGCTCAACAAATGAAATTTGGTTCGTTTGCTCTGTGTGATGGAAATAATGTAATATTGGTTGGATTCGTATTCGTATCAAAGTACACGAATTTTCATAAAATAACATTGCTACAAGAAGGGCTACAACAGTTGGGATGTAGGTAGACTAGAACTAGAGTCTAGGTCTAGAGTCGACTACAGCTACAGAAGACATCGAACGGGGTGAATAAGAATCCTGCAACGTAATCTTTTGCACGAGAAGCCAAACTACATTGGAGCTTGATTCGCTTGTGATTGCAAGAAAACTCAAAGAGTTGAGCTAGTGTCTTCAGTATATTTCATTCACCTCTTTCTTAACTTTACATCGTTCCATCTTTGTCACCAGCTTGTGATTTAACCGATTCAAAAGTTGCACACAATGATTACGAAAATCATTTGATTGGATTTTACGATATTTTATATAGTAATTAATTAAACTCAAGCAATTTTGTGTCATGAATTTATTCAAAAATAAATGAATTTGTGAAGTTTGTTATTTGCTAGAACCCATTAGTAAAACGTGTACGGTACATTATAGAAAAGCCTTTAAACTGTATGATCTGATTTGTTTCTTCCAATTTCTTATGAGGAATCTTTAACGGTTCGTCACTTAAGTCCTTCGGTAGACAGTCGATCCCAATGAGTAAAAATACCGAAGACATGCCTTCATTACGCATTCAACTATAGACATGTAGCATCTCCCACCTGTATGAGCTTTCTCTTCCCTTTCACTTCGTTGAATACACTTCCAGTATAAATGAAAACTGACTCTGGCCGAACAGAATCGGGGCAAGTATCGATTTTCCGCTTTACTCTATTGTGAAGGCTGGCAAGAACTACCCACGCAATTCCTCGTCTCTTTCTTATCGATCTTTTCTTACTTCTTACATACTGGCTACCTTCTGGCAGTAAATTCGTCAGAAGTCCATTCTCATAATAATTCCTGTGCACAATACACAACGAGCTCATCTTTCCTTTTTCCCGTAGCCAAAAATTACAATTCTCTTTGAAACTGTAAACAGTTTTAATCATGGAGTTGCTAGTTATCATGTCGATGGTTGTTGCATCAACTCTTGGATACGCTCCGCTACGCGAGGTACGAGTTACAACGAAAATCGTCGATACATAAATTAATTTGCTGAAAATTGCAATTTACAATATAACTTTCTTGCAGCCTGGATCCAACGCCTACAACGATGCGACTTTCATTCAAGATTTAATGGAACGAATTAACAGAGATATGGAACCTGACACAACTTACATGGACTTTGGAAACAAGTAAGTTATAATAACCAAAAATTGTGTCAATCGTCTTAGCTTGTATCAATTAATGAACTCATTACACCGACCATTCAGAATGGACGGATCCAGCAGCATTCCCTTAAGCTTTGTTCCCGGAAGATCCACCAAAGATTCCGAATTCTTCGACGAGAACGACTACGACCTTTTAATGGGAACAAGTGGGTTGGATAAATCAATCAGAGTACCAGAGTATTTAGAGCACAGTAGTCTTTATGGGCACAAGCTGATGTCAGGTGAGTACTTCAAGTAGTTCCGTGAGTCATTGTGACTTCTCAAGAAGTCAAAACACGAAATCTCTGCATTCCTCACACGAAATATTAATGTGCAAATTCAGGAGGATCTGGTGAACCTGGTTCTCTGAAGGTGAAGGGCCAGAAGGTGCCTACTGAGGTGAAATCAGACGCAGTTCTTCCTGCTTATTGCAACCCACCCAATCCCTGCCCTGTGGGACACACTGCTGATGAAGGGTGTTTAGAGATTTTCGAGAACACTGCAGCGTTCAGTCGGGCATATCAAGCGTCTCAGGATTGCATGTGTGATACGGAGCATATGTTCGACTGCCATGCCTCCTCATCTTCCCAAGAAGCCGATGATGAATCTGACCTCACCATCGGACAGTCTCCCTTCCTCTCTGAATTACAGGTGTGTGTGCCATTACTTAATTTGGCTTCATCATCACTTCTAATTGATACACATGAAGAAGATATGATATTGTATGCATGAAGAGGAATTCTTGTTTGTACTTAATGATTCATAAACGATACTCCGAAAGGTTTCTTAATGGCAAATGGTCTCATTTGGAAGTCTGCATTTTTGAAAAAACAGTATCATTTTCTTTCTAGACCAAAATGATTAACATTCCTCGAATAACTTGATGTTACTTTAATGTTGTAGCAAGTCGATGGCGAGCACAAGAGAGTTGTTGCAAAGAAGTTTTACAACAAAAAGGTACTTTTTCTACTTTTTCTTTCTTACTTATCCCAAGAGATTCCTACATATTTCACCAAAATTGACATATGACGATTGACCTCCTACTTTTCATACTTTTATGGTCGAAACTTGGCTCCAGATATTTACACGCCTAATTATTTTCTTTCGGAGAAGTCGACTAACTAATTGTCTATGAATTTCCTAATGAGAAACCAAGGGTCAGATCAGATATACCCTCAAGTCTTAAAAAACTCTGTTCTAAAGAAATAGGTACTCAACCATGTCATCGTAAGATACCCTAGCTTAACTGTTTTCTAGAAATCAAACCTCCTATAATTTCAAAATTTTGTTTGGTATGGAAGATTTTAGATTTACTGTACACATAGGACCATAGGAGTGACCTTTTATTGAATGATTATGTAACCACAAAGACAAACGAAGAAAACGAATAACCTGAAGAATAATGATCATTTTTCATAGAATCCCTACTCGATGATTTACAGTATAGTTGAAAGTATATCAATTAGACTAAGGTATATATCCCAGTCAAAGGAGATCAAAAATACCAGACACAAGTCAAACTTAAAGTACATAAGACGGAAGACTTAAAATTCTCTGCATTCCAAGACAGCTCATTTCTAAGAAGGAACGTCGCCAGGACTCACAATAACTTCTCATTACTTTCTCATTTGTTTAATTCATAATTAAAAGAGGCTCGTATTATTTGTTTTACCCAACACACAGGCACCTGAGCAAACCCTTAGCCGGTTGAATGTGATGGCTCGTAATGCTGCTGCCGTGGCTCATGATTCTGGCATCAAGCTGGTAATAAATAAAGTTTCTTTCATCCTCTAAATTCCACGTTCATCCTTCCTAATCCATTGTTGCACGTCAAACAGTTCCATCTCATACCGTCCGTCGACCATTCAACCTTCGTCAGTAATTAAGAATTCTGGGGTTATGCCCCGTGCTTATATATAGGATAGAAATCAGAAAGGTCTAATGAATCCTTATTATGTACACGTACTCTTTAGAACACTTTCTACTGCAAGCTTGCGCTTCGTTACGTAATGCATGTTATATAGTCCACAGATTCTGTACAAGAGCAATAATCAGATTTTTACCAGTTGACTACATTTCATCATGCATGCCCTGTTGATCATAAGGCCATAATGGAAATCGATTGATGAAGGAGTCTTTGGAAGTAATTTTACGCTCCAGAAGGTATATTACTCGTGATGGAAAGATTACGAGAGATAGACAGAAAAATTTGGTAAAAAAGTTTGAATCGAATTCCACCTACCTGCCTCCATAATGCATTGCACATGAACTGGAATCTTTTTAATGTGTTTGCATGAGACATGAAAGAGCAGGAGCAAGCGAGCATGATGCCGGATAAACTCTAAAGTATAAACTACCACATAGCATGCATAATTAGAGAGATTAACGATTTAAAATTGCCCTAAGGTGCAAAATTGTGCCTGTCTTGGTTGTTATTTAATAGGATTTGGAACATGGAACATGGGTTGGCATTCACCCTTATCCTTTACCTATTAGATCATCATCGTATTAATACAATTATGTCCCGAGAGAAAGGAAGGAATTCAGGTTTTTTATTATTATCTAATTATCATCAATTAATTATTTTTCTAGGATGAAAATCCATACCTGCAAGGAGAAAAGCTTCCAATTGCAGCCAAGAAAGGGCACCACGCCCTTTAAACTTTCAACTGACATCTCCTCTCTTCTGTTTCTGAAATCTTTTCATCCTTAAGGCTATGCGTTCAACGATTCAACGATGCACTCGAATTCGAACTTCCACTTTTATTCATTTTATACATTCACCATCTGTTACATACTAGACATTATTTTTCTTAAAAAATGCTGGTGGATTTTATTGTATTATTCTATTTAAAGCTGTGACCTAATGATTTGATTTTGAAAATGTACACATTACAATATGTACGTGTGCATGTTTAATTTCATGTTGTTGTCTACGTCTCAGTTGAAACTAGTTTAACTCGATCTGGTGTGTACATGTTTAGATAGATAAATCCTAACTAATATTCGTCTTCTATAATGTACGACTGAATGATGAAAATATTTCGTTTGCTTCTTAAGGAAGTATATAACGTGGTTGTAATTGTTATACATATTGGCCCACATCAGGCTGTAATTCAAAATTGAGTTTTGGGATGCAATTTCAATGTGTAAAGCCAACGAAAACTTAAGAAGTGTACATTTTAGGTTTACTTCCTTACTTCAGCGACTGGGCTAAAATAGCCTAAGCAATCAAATGCATGACAGAGATATGAGTCAACAGACAACTAATTGATGTTTAAAACTCAATTTATATTGCATTGAGTTTGATGGAAGCGTGCAGATTGGTCTATCTGTATTTATCAATGATTGCACTGTCATTAGGAAAGAGTCAGTTTAACACTCATCCCCTTTCTATTAAATATTTATTTATAGGAGTGAAATTTAAAACTTCTATTGGCATCGCATCTGGTTTACATCAATGACATGTTCCTTCGATATATGATACGTTAATTGAGTAACATATTCCATAGCTAATGGTTTAAAATCCCTCTTGTGTATACTATCAAACAGATTGTAAATTTTGTGATTCTTACCACATGCGGAACAAAATATATAATTGTGATTAAAATTACAAATATACTTGTACTCGTATATATAAATATTATTCATTTGAAGAATTGAACTCTAAAGCGAAAAATGTGTGATTATCCCTTTCAAAGTTGTTTGTTTTCTGAAGTTATCGAGAAATAAATGTACCTGCAAATTTCTTAGTTTATTCAGCAAGACTGTGAATTTATTTAGCAGTTGTCACTCTAAAGCGAACATTTCATAGACAAGAGTTTACTAGATAGATTATATGAATGTATAGTCAACACGTGGATCATCCAAATGCATTAGTACCTATTCACTTGGGAAGAACTAGTTAATTGCAAACATTAGATAAGCCTTTGAAGATAAGAGACGCCTAGCATTAATCACTTGTGGTGTATAATGTTTCTACAACGTGTCGCATGGCATTGAGCACTTGACACATCGAAGATCACGCCTTGAGTGGTGATCTTCAGGAGGATCATTAGGAAGAAGAAAAACGACTCATAATCGGTGTCTCTCAGCAAATCTATTTTGTATATAAGTAGAAAAATTTAGGAGTATAGAAACAGAAGCTTCGCTGTACACTGACTTGTCTTTAACTGCTTTCCTGACTACACAGAAAACACAAGTTAGAGCGCAGAAGAACTTATTTAAACCGCATTGGATGTTGAACATGTTGTCACGCATTCATATGTACGAAGCTACGCTCATCTCTGTGTCTCCTACGAGTATTACGAGCAGATTACACACATTCATATAACAAATTCTGCCGTCTTTGTCTTCAAAGATCGGTCTGGTTGTTGGTGCCAGGCTGGTGGGGAAAGATTGGCCAAACTCTTGTCCTTATGTCGCCTCCAAGTCTTGGTAAATAAATAGCTAGTCTCATCATCTTCATCACACGGTGGGATGTGGGATGGTGCGCTACTTCTTCCTCCACGATTACAGCAAAAGTATAAAATATATCAGTCCTCGAACAAACTTCATCCACCTTACCTACATTAAGGGTCCACGCTATAACATTAAGTTAGAGCAAAGACGTAATGTTATTCACGAACTAATCTGTCATTTATTTACTTCTCTGCTCTCTGCATGATAACCCCACTTTTCTCATGCCTTTCCCTGTCTTAAATGCGTGTTAGTCGTGCAGCTATCGGCTCCCATCGTCTGCCCAGTGTCTCCATTTGACTTAAAGATTCACAAAAAGTGGCTCCGGTATGGTTATCAATTTATGTTTTTCACAGAAGGTGACATATGTCGTAAGATGAGGAGGAGCCACAGTGGGAGTTCGTGTAGGGAGAAAGTCTGCCTCTGCATGTGTGTAATCATCGTTTGCTTTCACCTATTTATATGTCGACGGAGTTCTGTTGCAGACACAAGAAGATTATTTCCCTCATTTCCCCTACCTTCTAGGGTTCTAGGACAGTATAGTTTTACATTTCAGCTTCCTTAATAATAAAGAAGGTTGTACTGCGATGTTCTGCTGTGTATAAAGGTTGTAAATTATGTGTATATTCAGATGGATACACTGCTTTCCCCTGGTTGGTTTAAGGTCACGACATAAATTGATGAGAAGATATTCGTAGTGAATTTTTTTATTCGCTTGCCCGCCAGTTGTCAGTTAGAATGGGTTATGAATGTGGGATCCGGACCCGTCTTGGCGGCCGAGGAAGGCTCCAAGACGTAATCGATAGATTCACGACAAACACAGACTCACTTTAACTTACATTACATTACATGGCATTACATCTGTTTTTCCTTCGGCACCACTTCGCTCACTGCGATTTGCTCCTCTTCCTTCTTCCCGATGCTACACCATCCACTTTTCATTTCTCTCATTCACCAACTTTCTTCCGTGAAGTATCCTTCCTTCCTTCCATGCACGCATATTTTCCGTTCCAACGAATTCACAGAATTGCATAGCTGCATGCATTCTTGTGTGAGTGCAGGTTCTGCTTCAATCGCACTTGCAACAGACAGTAATCTACACCATGTAATCGATACAGATTAAATCATGACGCCTTTCTATGTTCGCTCACGGTGTATTCATGTTCCTCCCGGAGCCTTTCAGAGCAAAATCAAAGTGTTATTATATCAATAAGCTCTTAATTAAAGAGATTAGGACTGGGTCATCAATGGAAATGGGAGGAAAGAGAGCCGGGAGAAACAGTCAAGAACAGACAAATGGCAAGATTGTGATCACATGAATTCTTGGATTCGCAGACGAGTGTCAATCCTGTTTTATTGTTATATGGGTAAGTGTGTCATGGTACGGCGTCATGTGGCTTAATCAAAGATATAACTTTGCCATTGATGAAGAGCAATTTAGCTCTTCTGGGTACAGTAAGAGAGTTAAGTAAAACAAAAGGGCTGAATGGGAGGAAACCTTAGGGGAATTGTGAGACATACAAAAGCGACCGGATGAATCAGAGACACTCATTTTGCTTCATCAGAAGATCTACTTAAAAGTGTCTCAGGATTTCCAAAGAAATCTTGCAGCCACAATGATACACTCACTCATTTGCAGACAGAAGTCCCAGAAATTGGTTTGGTTTTTTGGTGTGGTGTTAAGTGAGAAGTCAAGAAGGCGCTTTCTTTCCTATGAAAAATGCCCACGGTGGAGTAAAAAGCAAATTTACTGCCAATTTGGTCCTTTTTTCTTACGAGAATGACTCTCCAGACGCCTACAAAAGAGTCTTGTCTCCCGAGTGTAATGAAACACGCACCACGGACAAAACAATTACTTAGAAAGACCAGAAATTACTACAATACACAAAAGTACAATTTGTTCTTTACGTGTGTAGGTTGGTTCAGTATATAATATGCCACTGATGGATGTTACACTCACACCAGCGTTTCCAGCAGTGTATTCCAGTCTGCATATAGCTCAACCCTACCACGAGACCAAAAACCAAAACTAACATTAAATAAAGCCTTTCTTTCGACAGATAATAAGTTATGTTACGATTCTAACTTAATAGCCGTCTTAAATATAGAAAAACGCCAAATGTACTCTCCACTTTCAGTTCACGAGATAAATTCTCCCTTACTCGACTAATATTCATAACCATTAATATTTACGGGTGAATTTAGGAAAGAGAATTAGGAAATTCGTGAGCCACATGAAAAATAATTTTTCTTCAATTTTCTAGGAAAGCTCATATTTTGAGAGAGTTTCAGTTAGAATTTCACAGCAGAAAAGTAATAATGACAGGGCACCCTTGAGAGCGACGCTTTGTTTTCATATGATCCGAAAATGATTGGGTTTAGGAGATCACGGTGTGATTTATATGCATTGTGTTTTTTGTCGCTTCGTCTCCAGTGGGATCATAATGATGTGTGATTCTCTCAATGCCCCGTGAACTCTAATTTGAATGTCCCTGTTTGGATGCATTGCATCATCTTTTTGTTTGTTCGATCGTGTTCGATCGTCTTGTGTATTGGGCGGCTTGTGTCTTTGTCGTCGCCACTTAGGTTTTGTGACTGGTTGGAACCAGACGTATTGTACAGTCTACGTGAATCTTGTAATAAATTGTTGGCGAAGTTCGACTGTTATCTCGCTGAGTGTCGACCGTCTTTATTATCGTTAGTATTCTCGTGGACTAGTCTGGCCGCAAAGCTAAGTCTACCGACGCTGTTCATGAACACACTGGAGTTCCGCTTTCGACGGGTAGTTGGAAGGACTGACTCAACATTTTGGAGGTCCCACCGAGATTGAGCAGCGTTGGACCTTTTGGATTCGAATCTGTCTTCAGCCGTGTGCGTACGGGAAGAAGCCGAATCATAGCCGTTTGGCATTGCCTTTTTGAGGACCCGACCCTGAGTATTCGGGGGCCTACCAGGTGAAAACGTTTTGGTTTTCTTTGTCTTGAGGGTGATCGTTACTCGACGTGGATTGCTTTGTCGTCTTGCCTCTTTGAGGGCCCCATCCTGAGCATTCAGGAGTTTCCGAGGTGTTTTTGTTCCGTTGTTGTTGTACACGTGAACTGACTCTAATCCATTTTCCTTTTACTTGAAAGTTTTTTCCCGGTTGCTGTGCAGTATGGACAAGCTCAAGAAGACCAGAAAGGCTACAAGGGCCACCATCACTCGGACTATCACTCAAGTGGAGGCTGAGTTGGCGAAGGCTGCGCCTGACGTACCTGAAGGTCCTAATGGGGATGAACTTGTTGTGCAGCTGGAGTGCTTGAGAGAACTCGAAGAGAAGCTTTCGGAAGTGAATGAGAAGATTTGGGATGCTATAGTCGACACGAAGAACGATGCAGAATGTGAAACAGAGATGGAAGCTACTACTGAGGAGACGAGAAGAATCGGTCGATGTAAATTGAAGATCAATAAATTCCTCGAAAGTCTACGACCACCAACTACAGAAGCATGTGATAATAGCTCTGCAGTATTGGGTCGGAAGAATTATAAGCTCCCTAAGGTGGAGATTAAGAAGTTCAGTGGTGAAGTGACTGAATGGCTTTCTTGGTGGCATCAGTTTGAGCGAATCCACGTGGATGATGAACTTCACAATGCCGATAAGTTTCAGTATCTGGCACAATCAATGGTTGTCAAATCGAAGGCGGAAGAAGTGATTCGAGTCTATCCGCAGACTGCAGCAAATTATCCGAAGGCGATTCAAGCGTTGCAAGATAGATTTGGCAAAAGTAAGATCCTGAAGAGAGTGTATGTCAGGGAACTGCTGAAAATGATCATTAAGAATTCTCGTGAAAGGATTAAGATTTCCAGTATTTATGATAAGCTGGATGGTCATTTAAAAGCTCTGGAATCTCTCGGGATCACTCAGGACCAGATGGATGTCCTGTTGTTTCCTATGGTGGAGTCATTGTTGCCGGACGACATTATTGTAGCGTGGCAAAGGAGCTCCAATTACGGGAGGGAAGACAAGACGTCAGTGCCCCCCAAAACTGAGTTTGATTACCTCATGGAATTCATTCAGATGGAAGTGGAACATGAGAATCAACGTGAACTTGCCTCGAGTGGATTTGGACTACAGAAAGACAAGGTCAAAGAGGGTGTGCAGAACAGGATGAAAAGAGAAGAAATCCCTACTGCAGCGAGTTTGTCCAGCACTTCCAATGTGAAGGAGTGTGTCTTCTGTGGAAAGCCCAACCATCGAAGCGAATTGTGTTTTAAGGCGAAGAAAATGTCTTATGATGAGAAGCAACAGTTGGTGAAGTCCAAGAACTGCTGTTTCAAATGTTTGAAAACTGGCCATCAATCGAGAAGATGTTCCAGTAATATCAAGTGTCCCACATGTGCCGGGCCACACCATGAAATTTTGTGTTCTGCGACGGAAAAGAAGGAACCTTCAAGTGACAATTCGGGATCTGTGGAATCAGTGGACACGGGGAGAGTAACTGCTAGCAACTCGAACCACCATCAGATTCAAGAAGTCCTTATGAAGACTGTCCATGTTCGCGTCAAGGGAACAAAAGAAAATGAGTTAGTCGTGAGGCTTCTATTTGACGAAGGAAGTCAACGCAGTTACGTGAAGACGAGAGTTGCGGAAGATGTTGGCTGTCGTGCAATGGATACGATCAGTCTCCGTAACAACTTGTTTGGCGGACACCAAACACAGGAGAAAGTCCACGTGAACTACGAAGTCAACCTTCAAGGAATCCACAACAATGTGAAGAAGAAGCTGAAGCTAACAAGTGAAGATATTATTTGCAGTTCTTGTCCTACTGTGCCTCGAGGACCGTGGATGGAAGAGCTGGCTAAAGAAAATATTGTGATAACTGATACTTGGGCAGATACTCCAGAAATACAGATACTGATTGGAAGTGATTTGTGGGGGCTGCTAATGACGGGCAAGATGAAGAAACTCAAGTGTGGGTTAATCGCTGTCGAGTCGGTGTTTGGATGGACCCTGAGCGGAAGTATTCCAATTCGAGACAGTGTAGCTTGCTCCGTAATAACAATGTTGACTCAGGGAGAAAGGTCCCTACAAGACATGTGGTCGTTGGAAGTCCTTGGGATCCGCGACAAGGCTGAGCAGATTTCTCAAGAGGAACATGATTTCGAGGTGAAGAAGAGATTGCAAGACAACATTTCACGTGGATCTGACGGACGTTACTGTGTCAGACTGCCATGGGTGGATGAGTCTATGGAACTTCCAGATAATCGAATTGTTGCTGAGAAAAGACTGCACCGAGCCACTGAAAAATTAATCCAACAAGGTGAATTTCAAACTTATGACCGGATCTTCAAAGACTGGGAAGACGAAGGGATCATTGAAGTTTGTGAAGTTCACGTGGAATCTGGAGCGGAGCATTTCCTCCCTCATCGACCTGTGTTCAAGCCTGCGAGCTTGACAACTCCTGTCCGTCCCGTGTTCGACGGTTCTTTTAGAGTGGGGAAGAATCCTTCACTAAATCATTGTCTCGAGAAGGGCCCTAACATGCTGGAATTGATTGCCTCAATACTGCTGAGGTTTCGTCAAAGGAAGATTGGGGTCACTGCGGACATTAGAAAAGCCTTTCAGATGATTGATGTGGCATCTGATGATAGGAATTATCAGAAATTCCTATGGTGGGAGGACGAGAGCCACCACCAATTGAAGACTTATAGACACTGCCGTGTTGTTTTTGGAATGAACTGCAGTCCATTCATTTTGGCAGCTGTATTAGACTTTCACCTAAGTCATGTTCAAGATGAATATAAGGAAGTGGCCGAGATGGTGAGGAAGTCATTGTATGTGGACAATATTGGTACGTCAGTGGACTCCGAAGACCAGCTGGAAGAATTCAAGAAAAAGTCGATCGCCATTTTCAATGATGCAAAGATGGAGTTACGACAGTGGGGAACAAGTGTTGACGACCCCTTGGATTCGAATTCCATTAGTATGCTGGGTCTGTTATGGAAGAAGGATGAAGACACGATGTGTGTTCCTGTGCCAGAAGACGTCGTTTGTCCTGAAATTGTGAACAAGAGAGCTGTCTTGTCGTTAGTGTCTCGCATTTTCGATCCCTTAGGATTTGTGTGTCCGGTGCTGCTTCAACCGAAAATAATGTTGCAGAATTCTTGGGCTGTTTCCATGGATTGGGATACGGAGTGGGGAAAACAAGAAGTTGAGAAGTTCAAAAATTGGTTAGCAGACTTGCCACGATTGAACGAGATCAAGATTCTTAGATGGAGTCATACTGAAAGTTCACGTGGACTGCAACTGCATTTATTTACGGATGCAAGTAAGGATGCATATGCCGGTGTGGTGTTTGCAAGAACTGTTGTGGAAGGCCAAGTGACCGTGCTGCTGCTGCTGGCTAAGTCAAGACTTGCACCACTGGATAAGAAGAAATCCAAAAGAGTAACAATTCCGAGGCTCGAGTTAATGGGATGCCTCATTGGTTCAAGATTGTTACAAAATGTGAAGGACTCGCTGGAGCTTCACGATGCTAGAGTCTTCTGTTGGAGTGACTCAATGACATGCTTATCCTGGATTAAGCGTAATGAAAATTGGGGCACGTTCGTTGGCAATCGAGTACGTGAAGTCAATCGATTGACGAACTGCCATGACTGGAGATTTGTGCCGGGAGTCCTTAACCCTGCTGATCTGCCATCGCGAGGATGTTCACCTTTGGAACTCCAGGAATCGAGATGGTGGGAGGGCCCCGACTGGCTCCGAGAAAATGAAGATCACTGGCCAATCAACGTGGAAGTGATTAATGAAGATGAAGTGACAGCTGAGAAGATGAAAACAGTTGTGTCTGCTGTAGCTGCTACTAGTTCTCGTGGATTTGCTTTCTCCTCGTTCCTGAAGAATGTGCGAGTTGCCGCCTTAATAAGAAGGTTTGTGAGCAATATTCGTCGCGCAAAGAGGGAAAGAAATCTTTGTTTGTTCCTGAGCCTTGAAGAACTCAGACTGGGTGAAAAGGATATTATCAGAAGTATCCAACATGACCATTACTCAAAATTGACGAAGATGAAAGGTCTTCAATTGGAGAAGCAAGCAGATGGCCTGTTTCATGTTAAGACACGACTTGGGCGTCGTGCAGGAACGGAACTATTTTGTAGTCCGATATTACTTCCGAAGGAGGAATCATTTACCCAGCAACTGATCGAATATGTGCATCGAAGCCATTGCCATGCTGGAGTGCAGTTCGTGTTGGGGTACATTAGGAGAAAGTACTGGATTCCTCAGGGGAGAAAAACCGTAGCTAGGGTGTTGCATCGTTGTGTGGTCTGTAGAAGACATGATGCAAAATGTGTTCCTTGTGACCCGGCCACATTGCCTCAGAACCGATTGGAGGCCAAATACTCTTTCCAGACGACCGGAGTGGATCTTGCTGGACCTCTGATCATGAAAGGTGGAAAGAAAAGCTGGATTGTGATATACACTTGTGCTGTGTATAGAGGTGTCGTCTTCGATGTCGTGGACACAATCAGTACGGACGAGTTCTTGGAGTCTTTGGACAAGTTCACGTTGACTACTGGGCGACCCAATACCATTTATTCTGATAATGGTACTAACTTTGTTGGATCCGCTAACTTCTTGAAGAAGGTGAAGTTGGATAAACTTCACGTGAAAGGGATCAATTGGATATTCAATCCTCCTACTGCAGCCTGGTGGGGAGGATGGTGGGAGCGCCTTGTGAGGTCGCTCAAGGATATGTTGAAGCGGATGATCGGTACTGCTAAGCTGACTCGACGTGAACTTGAAAAGTGTTTAGTGTCGATAGCGTACACGATGAATAACCGACCTTTGACCACGCTTACTGAAGACGTGGATGACTTGTCCCCGTTAACGCCTTCCATGTTTATGAAGGACTTACCTGTTGGGGGAATGCCCGAGTTGGACAGCATTGAAGCTAAGGATTTGAGGGAAGCCTATTGGAAGATTCGGACTCTTCGAAAAGCCTTGGAGTGCCGATTTCGAAAGGAGTATTTGGCCCAGCTTGTTCAAAAGAAGAATGAAGTCGGAGTAATGCCGTTGCGAATCGGAGATGTCGTTTTGATTGGTGCTGACAATCGGAAGCGGTATGAATGGCCCCTTGGGAAGATTGTGGAACTTCTTCCAGGAAGAGATGGGAAGATACGTGTAGCCAGAGTTAAGACTTCACGTGGAGAGCTCATCCGTCCTTTGCAGCGGCTGTACCAGTTGGAGATGTGCAGGGAAACTTTCTGTGAAGCCCCTGAACCGGTTACTAGGTCTTCTCAAGATGTTGAGGAGACAGAAGAATTGGCTCGTGTACCTGTGAAGACGACTCGTTTTGGACGCGTCGTCAAGGAGCCCATTCGTTACGCCGGATGGAATTATTAATAAGGAGTGATAGTGTAGTTGTTTGTATATATATTACTATTACTCATCTGTTTATTTCGTAATAGTGGTGGGAGGATGTGTGATTCTCTCAATGCCCCGTGAACTCTAATTTGAATGTCCCTGTTTGGATGCATTGCATCATCTTTTTGTTTGTTCGATCGTGTTCGATCGTCTTGTGTATTGGGCGGCTTGTGTCTTTGTCGTCGCCACTTAGGTTTTGTGACTGGTTGGAACCAGACGTATTGTACAGTCTACGTGAATCTTGTAATAAATTGTTGGCGAAGTTCGACTGTTATCTCGCTGAGTGTCGACCGTCTTTATTATCGTTAGTATTCTCGTGGACTAGTCTGGCCGCAAAGCTAAGTCTACCGACGCTGTTCATGAACACACTGGAGTTCCGCTTTCGACGGGTAGTTGGAAGGACTGACTCAACAATGATGTTCTTATGAGAGTACCACTCGACTAGTGAAGGAGCAGTGGAGAGACTGTGAGTGCAAATCTCACATTCCCAAGGCTGTGATGTGCGCCATTCATGGACGATTTGCTGTCATTTAGAGTGAAATTTATTTGTAATAAATGCCCACATGATTGACCACATAGAGACTTTTGTAGTGTGGAGATGCAGTTGGAAGTTGCGAAGTGAGTGAAGGGAGATTGAAGGAAGAGAGAGAGAGAGAGAGACATATAAGTTGTTCATGCTGGAGCCATTCGGGAAAGAAATGAGATTGAAGTGGGAGGCTCATCTCTTTGGTGGCTCCAGTAGATCTAGCAAAAAGTTCCAAGATCATGATGAAGTTGATGAGATTTTGGTTGTAAAAAGCCATGCGGAGACTTCTCCCTTTTTAAGGAGTGTAAAGTATATCTTTCACTTCACTTTCGAAGCGAGAAGCGAAAGGTTTTTTCTCCAAAGAAAGATGGGGAGACAACGGCGGATGGAGACATACAGATTGGATAAAGTATCACTACAGGAAATAATAGCCTTTTCCGTCAAAACCTACACTACCACGAGACTCTCCCATCTCTTCCTTTGTCCCCTTCCATGAGATCCTTTTATTCTCCTAGAATGAAAGCATTATGTGTTTAAGCTGCCTCGAGACTACTCTCTATCTAGTCAGTCTGACTGCCGCTTAGATTCTTACGCCAATTAACAACACATCCTACGATCTGCTAAGTGCTTTGTAAATCTCTTGTTTTACGCTATAATTAGTCCTCTTCCATTTCATTATTTGCATTTGGCAAGGCAATAGGCACGGACACTGCGACTGCATTATGAACTGAATACACCAACCAATACTGAATGAACCAATACTCCCTGACATTGCATCTGCACTCATAACCATTTTATAACAAGGCATTATTTTACATACATGGAGGTTTAAATATGAATTAAGTCCAAACTGATTCAAGTCAATCGGGTATCGTGTATGCACCAGAAAAGGATCCATGTCACACAGTAATCACTATGCTGTGTACTATACTATGCAGTACTATGCACTCATTAAACTTCGGACAAGTATAGAAATAAAAGTGAGTCTGAGAGTTGTAATTCATACTTAAAGATTAAGTGTGTTCAAGCAAGCAAGAATAAATGGATGTATAATGATGATGATTATAATAAAACGATGACGAGGCTGGAGCCGAGTTCACTTTAATTCAAAATAATTTGACTGCTTCTGTCAAATTAAGCCAACTTTATTAGTCTCGTGCTTGCATCATACAATTGGGATCCAATCCTATTAGATCATTTCGGGTTTGCTGTGTGTCTAGTCTCAAGTATTTTTCAATTCGATTCGATTCAAGAAGACGAGTATGAGAATGAATTGTTTTTCAAGTTCATCGCATACAATCCAACTAGCTAATTGAGCGATCGTAAATCTAATGATAGTTGAATTTCCCCTTTTCCCTTTTCTGGGAATTTTTTAAAGGAAATTTTGTTTGTTGTTTCATAATTGAAATTTTACGTCAGACAATAAATTGAATCTTATTAAATTATTATGATTATATTTCTTGCTATTACTGTTACTTTTAACCATTTTAGACTATTAGGGATTTGTTTCTCTTGAAGAAGACGGCTTTCATCTGCAATATGTAGCTTCGTGCAATTTTTATTTGCAAATCATGCGTCATGCAGACAGTTCTGTTTCTGTTTCATGAGGTCATTGTAAAAAGCATATGTAAAATAATAAGCGGTGAGGTTAACAGATCCAAACTAAACGCACTTATTACAGAAGCTCCAACTGTCTTGTTCTCGTTGATGTTAAAATCATAAGACGTGCTTACCACAATATATAAGCAAGTTACTTCCTTAAAAATACTGGGAAGAAAGACAGTCGGTGTAGCCAACAATTGTGGTGTGCGTGTTGCATGTTAAAGGGTGTTATTCTATTGTTATTATTGCAGGTCTCTGCACCTTTAAAACCTTTCATTTTATTACTACTTTCATGATGACTACTGTTCTTGGGGATGTTTGTTTTTTGCGTAGCAGATAAAGACAAACTACCAACTGACATGTTTATATCTTGACAATCCTCTACATCCTAAAAACTCTTTGAGTATCAGGAAAACCCAAAAATATCTTCGTATAATTTTACAATTTTTCAGGTATTGCACCGTTTCCTATGCAAATCTGTGAGAGTAAGAACAACTTTGAGCTGCAAATAATAAGCTTCACATACTTTTGAAGCTCATAAAAAATGTCTTGAAAACAGGTCTTGGGCTTACTTGATGTACTCATGCCTGAGACATACGTAGAAAGTATTAGGAGTTATAAGTTGTGACTTATTACGTTATAACATAACTCACGGACTCATTTAGGTTGAAATAGTCTATTATATTTTCAAGGCTAGAAGTTCAGTGCAAATCCTATCTTAGTGCCAGCAGACACTAGAAAAAGCACTTAAATTGCAATGGCAATAATCATATAATAAGTGAAATTACTCAGCTCGCCGTGGTTCCATTTCTATTGCATAAAAGCCTAAGCATAAGTACAGAGGACGTAAGAGTTTATGAATGAAAATGCATAAAATGGCCAAGCCTTCGAGTATCACACAAACAAATAAAGTCAATTTAGTTAATCAGACTGAAATTTATCTCTTTGGTGGCTCCAGCCAACCTACAAGCAGTGACAGAATAATGTACAAGAAGAACGAAAGAACAGACAGAAAGAAAGACGGCACCTTTTTCATCGTAAAATAAACAATCACCTGAATGACTAAAAGATTAAATTGCCGTTATGCATGCAAAGACGAGAGACAAGGACCAGCTTTTTAGTTAATCTCTCTTTACTAAATGCAGAAAAATATGGCGAGGGATACATTATACATTCGTGGTTTGCTAAAACTTCGAGGAGACATGGAATATCCATAAATTCTGATGAAATGAAGAAAAAACCGACTTATGGAGTTGTTTGTATCAACCTACGATTAAAACTTTCAATCTTAAACAATAGCACATTAAGTTTCATTAGGGCAATTGTATTTTTGTTTGAATATAAGTGTTCTCGCTGTTATAATTTTTCATACAGATTAAGGGGAAATTCCACCTGGATTTTCCAGCTCAGTCAATTCAGCCAACTTAAGTGTTTAAACTCCAGTCATCCAGATTATTAGGCTATTACTAGTTACATTTGTATGGGTTACTCAATGCAATTTCCAACTGCGCACTGTAAAGAACACATTTTTCGAAAATGTTAAGTTGCAACCGATGTAATCTAGTTGGATTATCGTAAGAAACTCATGAAAGTTATGACTTTGTGCTTACTGTATGTGAACGGAGACTGCTATAGAATCAATAGTGTAAGGATGGATCATAAAATTATCTAAAGTAGTTTTGTTTGCAAATTTATTTTTTGTGTCCACACTGATTCCTCCTTCACTGCTGCATCCCTTTCATTCATTAATTCTTTTGATTTGGTCAATGTGGAGCCATCGCAAAGTTGTACAAACAGCATATTGTGTTATTCTACAGCCCCAGTCATGCAGTCATGAACTTATACGAGTTTGTGGACACTAAAACATTAAGACGGCGACTAGTCTTGTCCCACAGGTGATTTTTTTCGCGTGAATATATTTTGCATATTCAGCTGAATTCATCGGCTATATTACATGTTGGTGTTATTTACGTTTGTTTTGAAGCATAAAATATCACCCTATTCGTCCATGAGGAAGATGCCGATAAAAATAATTAGTTTACTATTACACAAGCCTATGTTGTTGTAAGATTTATCGATGTTCTGTAATCAGACTTTATTTTTGTCAACAATATAATTATGGAGGTTTACTCCGAAAGCATCTTAGTTAGACATATCACAAACATTTTCTTCCATGCGATGAACAAGATGTCTTTCCGCATAATGTCTGGCAGACGCTGACTCCTTCATAACTAAATACACGCCTGGAACATGAACATATACATGGAACATAGTCGGATATGAAATAGCAGAAATCTATTACACCAGTGGAAAGTGGAAACACTTGAAGTCCAACTTATTTATTTTAAGATTCAGTCCCACAACATAAAACATGAAACATCACCGCAACTCCCACTCATCAATCTCACATTTCACCTTCTTACCGAGTCTGACAAGGAATTGGCAGTGAAGCAAACCAATTTTCTGGAAAACCTTAACCACTACAAAGTACCAAAGAGCAAAAGCACTAAGCAGGCAAAAAAGAGAACTAATAAATTTCCTGTAAAAGTAAATACATATAATTTCGATCTGACTTCTGTGTTCTGTGGAAATCATCAATAGAAATAGTAAAAATACAGAGAAATGTACTTCACAGTAATCCTATACACGTAGGGCAGTATCATTATCACCACTCAGACACAAGACTGACACTGCGGATATGAATTACATAGGAAAAGCTGTCTTTTACGCTGCGTAGGCCTAATATCATACCACCACCTGTCTTTCTATCATTACAGACTGTAGTGCTACCAAAGTAATTCGTGGGATCCGCCGTCTCCATGAAATGATCTTTTACTACAGCTCCACTCTCCCGAACGAAATAATTTCATCAATTTTTCTTAATCAAAATATAATAACATCAATTTTAAACGCATTAAAATCCAGACAAATCACCACCTCTGTGTAGGTTCCTTTGCATTATCATTTCTTAAGACCAGAAGCAACTGCGATGTATTTGTACAAGTATTAGGATCCAATTAATTTCATTTTCCTTCAGGATCATCGTCATTATGTTCATCTAAGTAACAATAACGCAAACTCAATGTGTGTGCTTATCATCCATCATAAACAACACAACCCTTTCCCATTCTTCACTCAGACATTTCCCTTCCTCCTCAGCGATAGCTTTGAATATACATACATACATATATGACTTGTTGGTTCTATCTAGTGTGTGTGTGTAGCTTAGTGTGTCTACGAAAGCATCCTTTCTTTACAAAAAGCCACTTGATTATACTTATTAGTGGGACTACTCCTGTCATTATGAATGCTAGAATTATCATAGAGTGCCAGAGACCATTATTGATCAAGAAATTATACCGAGAGTTAGTAAAGAACATTAGTCTTTCTATATGTTGGAAGCGGCTCCTTCATTAAATGAAGTGTAATACAGTGTAGACTGATTCATCCTCCGCAGAGAGAAAGAGAGTCCCTTTTTGTGGGTAGTAAAAAGCTGAAAAGCTCCTTCACCCGTAAGGAGACAAGAAGACGAATAAGAAGGTATATATAAGAAAGTATACGCATGGGAGGGAAAGACTCAAAGAGTCACAGCAGGTTAATAAGCCACCGATGTATCTAAATGGTTGGTAATGATGATCTTAATGATGATGATGAGCCCAGGAGACTGTCTCCTTCCTGACTTCTCCTCTTCTGTTTTTCAGCCTTGTCTCCTCTCTCAAAGAACATACAACGAGTTGTGGCCTACCAATAAGTAGTATTATGGTGAACGGACACAGACACAGGCTACGGGCTTCTTATTCTCGTCGTGATCTGATGATAGCCAGAAAAAAGTAATGAAGCTAAAGCGAGAAGTTAATCCAACTATCCGTCTAGCTTTCCTTGTTCATTTGACTTGAAGGATAAAAGTCCAGAGGAGAGCTTGTTGGTATGCCGTGAATGAGTTTAACATGACAAATGTCACGATTCCACGAGAAACAGGACAGCAAGGAACTGAGAATAGCTCAAATACATCGATACTTACCAACACTGCTATGTAAAACCAAAGCCCGGAAACAGTATTGGTTACAAAGTATTGTGTACGCTACGCCAAAGAAAATGCTCGACTTATCTGCGAATACCTTGAAATACCAAAGTGTGATATGTATCACAAGGTCTGCTGTTGACTGTGTGTTCACTTGTCACATCTCAAGACGACTCTCTCGATTGACATTCAAGTCAGATTCTCTCTGTGTGATCTCTCATGGCTTTCAGTCTTTTGATTCAGCATTAAAATGCAGAGAGAGTATATATATCTAGAAGACTGATTATCCATCGAGACTTCTAAATACTCGAGACTACAAACAGGTGAAGAAGAAGTCAGCAGTTGGATCCCATTGAATGCAATGAGCGTCGCAAATGAATGAGTCCCACGGAGATTGAGAAAGAACTTTACTACGGGGGTCTCGATCATTTAATTCTGCTTAATTTCCTCACGAGAGATTTGCATGCGAAAACAATGTGCATATTGTATATGCATCTATACACATTCACCAAAGTCTCGTAGACTCTGAAAGGCCATAATCATCATGAGATCGGCTTATTTCTGCTACAACGCTGGTGGTGCATCTACCCAGGATCTCAATTAAGGTTTTGGCAAGGCAGAAAAAATGGAGTGGCTCCAGGCCGCTGGGCGCCACTTCGGATGAAGAGACTGAAGATGAGAGACCATCACTTCTGTGCATTCCCATTGTGAAAGACCAAAGGAAGGAGCTACTTTTCCCCTGTGAAAGATTCTGGAGAAAGCACACGCAGAACTCTCTTCCTGGCTCCTTCCTTCCTTCCTCCTACGTGTTATCAGACCCAAAACTTTTCTCTCACTCACCAACTCCCATTTTATCAACACAACCTTACCACCACCCTTCTACTATTTGCATTAACAGGAGAGAGACATATCAGATGGGAGTTTCAATCTATACTTTCAGTCAGTCACACACACACACACACACACTATTCATGCTCCAGGACATACGTCGCCAATTCGATTTCTTCCTTTCAGACCTTCGCCTCCTCTCACTTCCCCTCTTTTGTGTCTGCATAAAACAATATCATTACCACGTGTATTGTTAGTTCCTTGGGTTTATTGAGGTTTCACGTATGTATGGCATTTTATGTAGCAGCATGACTTATTATCACCATTCTCTGGAGGTTTAATACTACAAAGTATTTTTCTATTACGAATTACGACTATTTTGGGAGAAAATGAGGTTATTTTAGTGGCTTTGTGTGTAAAGTAGGAGTCGCTGTTAAAAGGCAGACTTGAAAAAGCTTCTAAAAGGCAAGGGCGGACGCCAACCCAAGGACCTGTCTAAAAAGGCTTGAACAAAACTAAAGGCTCCGTAAGTATTTAGTCAATAGTAATGAAATAAGCCTCCTTTTGTTTCTATCTATTGTACGGTGTGTGTGTAAGCTAAGACGGTTAGTGTTAGCTTCTAGCAGATTTACTCTAATTCAATCAGTTCTTGTTATACTATCACATAGCTCCGTCGATGCTATGCAGGCTGGACATTATATCCTTTATCCTTTAACCACATCCAACCAAAGTTTTCGCAATCACGGAAGAATAAAAAAGCGAAATGTGTTGTGTTCGCATAAGGAGAGCTTGTTTGATTATCGCCATTCTCGAAGCATATCATTTTGTACAAGAGGAATAAAATCGCGTGACATTGGACCATAACTGTCAAGCACAATCAAGAAGTAGGCACAGTTCTAATGAGATTTTCATGTATTGGTAAATGCATATTTCTGTGGAGAATTGGTCAAATAATCTCACCAGTTTTTGCGCATTTCTTTTCTGCTGTAAATATAGTAAAGTAGCCAGTTGTTGTATTTTGTATTGCTGTTGTGAGTCTCTGAGACTCTTTTGTATACGAGCCAGCTTTACTTTTAGACTCTAAGGCAGTTGGGGAGTTTCATAGTGTTTTCGATGCCCAGGGCTTCAAATCCGAAGCCCTCGAGGGCAGCGGATTCGAAG